>JAFVLL020034739.1:0-13189 GCA_021397915.2 Tor tambroides
TTTTTTTTTTTTTTTTTTTTTTTTTTGTGGCATAACAAACAATTCTGAGTGAGTGGTGCAAAGGTTGGAAAAAGCAATCAAAGAAGTTTCACCTTCATGATTTTTGTCCCACTCCAAGAGCCAGTGTAAGTGGCAGTCACAGGCCCAGGGGTTTCCATGTAGAGAGAGGACTTCTAGCCTATCTAAGTGCTGCAGAATTCCAGGCAGCAAGTATTCTAGTTGGTTGTCTGCCAGGTGCAGATGCCGCAGTCCTGAGCTCCAAAATGTGCCCAGGATTGAGACGGTAATAAATGAGTGAGAGTGGAGGTCCTGCAGTCGGTTCCCCTCCAGTTGCAATAGCTTTAATGATGTGAGTCCATTAAATGAAAAAGGCTCAATGAAGTCAATGAGGTTGTGGTCTAAATGAAGCCGTACAAGGCTGGTCAAGCCCTCGAACAAGCTGGGGTCAACTCTTTTGAGTTTATTGTAGCTCAACTTGAGTATCTGTGCCAATAAAGAACATCAGTTATACCCCAATGCAATTTCAAAGTCATATATCTTAAATATTTGTAGAAAACTAGAGACTCAAAGATGCTACAGTACAGTAGATGAGTATAATGTGTTTAATGTGCATCTCATTTCAATGTTCATGAATACATACCTGGAGGGAACGGAGGTGGTAAAAGGATCCGGAAGAGACAGAGGAGATATCATTTCCGTGGAGCATGAGCATTTCCAATTGCTGCAGATTTGCAAAATCTGAAGACCCAACCGTGCCAATGCTGTTATAGCTTTACAGCAAACAAAGAGAGCTGAGGAAAAAACTTTATCACATTGGCTACTCTTTAATTTTGTGAGATGCAGTGTAATCAACACCAATTTTGAATATCATTTACTTAATTTTGCTCTGTAAACATGCATTTTCAATGGTGCCAAAAAATAACATAATTGAATGCAAGGACTTTTAACCAATTGGTTATTTGGCGATTTTTAGGTGCTGTCAGTTCTCCTCTAGTTCCAACATTAACCACAGGTGTAGTTCAACACATTAAAAGGATAGTTTACCCAAAAATGAAAATATTGCTTTCTTTCTTCTGTGGAACAAAAAAATAGATAGTTTGAAAAATGTTGGTAGCCAAACAGTTCTGGTTACCACTGACTTCCATTGTATGAGCAACAAAAATGGAAGCACTTTATTTTACAGTCCTGTTCTTCATGTACATACGTACTTATTAAAGTAATTACTATAACTAGGTAATAACTAGGTACTAACCCTGAACCTACCCTCAAACCTAACCATGTAGTTACATTATATTACCAGTACTTTCTTAGGTTAGTACACTGTAAGAGTAAGTACATATAAGTATACATACTGTTAAATAAAGTGCAACCACAAAAACACTGAGATGTTTTTAAAAATATCCTCTGTTTTGTTTCACAGAAGAAAGTGATTCAGATTTGTAACAACACAACATCTTCAAAATTCGACAACCTCAAAGTGTCACAATACTTTTTCTTCATTTTGAGTCTATCATCTTCTAAATTCAACAACACAGTATCCTACCCTAAGTTGAGTCTCTCTGTGTCTTTGGGTAGGTTTTGTGGGGCAGAGGGTAGGTGACGGAAGGTACAGTGCACCTCTTTAGGGCTGGGGCAACTGCAGGACCTCGGACATGCATAGAGGCATGAGGGTAAGATGAACAGCAGGCAAGATGCCAACACCAAGAGAGCAGGTACACCCACTGGAGCCATGTCCCTCTCATGCCATTATCTGATTTAGGAACAGTGTGACTGCAAAGCAGAGTTTTACATCACATACAATGTAAACAATTTGTTGATGCAGCAATAATTATGTAATTTTATTTGCATTAACTAAAAATAGCTTACAGTTAAAAGCAAGTAAATCACTGAACATTTGAATTGATTTGAATGATTTTTTTAGATGTCATGTGACAATTCTTCTGAAGTGTGATGACTCATCAACCTCTGAAAGCTGTGCCCATGCCTGACTCAAGCACATAACATATTGCAACATATTGTTAGTCTGTCGTGAGTTTTTTTTTTTTTTTTACCACTGATGCCTCTTTGAGAAAATAGTTCTAATTCAAGGAACATATTAGTTTAGTTGATATATGTTACACATTTAATGTAATCCATTGTAATAAAAACACTGTGCAAGTACATATTGTTTCACCAAATAATTAAAAATTTATCACTATTAATCTGTAGACACTGTGACATAATTTGACTAAATACTATATGATTACTGCACTTATTTATGAATATCTAGTGTTTTGTACATACAACAATTATATTGTTATGTTATTTTGAAGTGTAATATCTGTCCTCCCCTACAGAGAAGCTGAGCCCACACAAAATAAATCATTGCTCAAGTATTTGTCTCAGGAAAAGCATTGCATGGGTTTTCTACCACAAGCTGGCAACTCGTCCACAGCTTAATTACACAAAACACATTTAAGAGGAAGAAGACAATTGCTGCACTTCCTAAATACAAGAATATTTGGATCCCAAGGCACAGAAAGATGGTGAGGCCCCTGTTTTGCATTTTTATTACTTTTCTCCTTTCTGCCAGCTTAGGTTGCTCACATCTATTGTTTAGTGCAGGGCGGCCAAAAGGTGAGACGTCAGTCATGATTTATTCATCTGACAGAGGCCCAATAATGACCCATGATGACTCAGACCATTTTGGACAATTTTATTCCCACTGTCTCTTTCATGCTGTTTGGAACATGGGCCTGTAAATAAACCAAGCAATTTACATTCAGTATTTTCTGGCATGGTATTTGAATGCATTATGATTGACCTGTTCCACAGAAAACTACTTGCACTCCACCTCTAAACTCATGTTTTACATTAATATTTCTCTTTCCTGTGGAAAGATTTTAGTGGTAGCTTATGCAATAAAGCACAATCGTAAGTTTCCTATATCTTGCAAAGAAAAGGGTTTGTAGTAATATCAAATTTTTATACAAATTAGTTCTGTTTTGACTACGGGGCATAATTCATGTTAAAATGAATTCAAATTGATCTTTAGTGGCTTGAATTACTGTAGAATGCTGGCTAATTGCCCTGGACCTCAGATGGAGATATACTTCACTTTTAAAATATTAACTGAATTCATACATAATTATATCAAAGATATTTTAAGATTATCAAACCCCAACACTTCTTTTGAAGTTAACTTCTGCTCAGGGTTCAGTTCTGTTTTATATGCTAGGTCATAAGTCAAAATTTATGTGAATTTATTTGAATAGGATAAATTTCAGATCAACTCAGATTCTAATGTCCAAGCGGAACTTCAGGGAACTTTTCAATATGCACTGGAATATTTATGACCAAGAAAGTTCTGAGGAAAAAAATGGCATGCTATTTCTGATAATTAGATGCTGAGACAGATCTCAACTTGAGTATCTTGGAACAAATATTGCGTCTTACCTCAAGATTCCTGTTGAGAATACGTTACAGGTGAAGACAAAGTGTGTAATTGTTTGCAGATGACTCGCAAAAGTTCCGTAATTTTGTTTATCCCTGTACTTGACTGAGCAAGAACTGTTGGGAACTCCGAGTGATGGAGGCTTATCTGGAGAAAGTCAGACTCCAGGAGCAGCAGTCAACTACATCTGGAGAAGTGCTTAACTCCCACCTACACTCCTCCTCTGAGCTGGCCTGTACACGGGGAGGGAATGCTGAGAGACTTGGCTTACATCCATCCCCTCTCTTCCTCCATTACCTGCGCTGTAGCTGAAGCTGTTTCTTTCATGATGTTTCTCTTTTTTCTTGTGCCTGCCCTTTGCTCTCTTCTAACACCACTCATCTCTTACTCACTGTTCTGTTTTCTCATTTTTAAAGACATTAATGAGTTCATGCATATGCACACACATGCTCACCTCAGTGTGTCTCACTCACACTCCTATTCTGTTTCAGACATTCACATTCTGTTTATTATTTCCCCCTCTGCTCTGTCTCCAGCTGCTGTTCCGTGAACTTTTAAAAGGCCACAAGAGCTTATTTTCTGAAGCATAATTAATGCATGAGAGACTAATTGCCAGTGACAAAACTATTGTTTGCAAAATATTAAACAAATCAATTAGTCATAAAATAATTTAATTAGAAAAAGTAACACAAAAATTCACTGTCAAAAAAGCACAACATAGTTGTGCTCATATGGTAACCTTGGGTAAATATGTTTTTCTATTAAAAGAATGAAAGGTTCTAGGTTCAAAACTAGCAAGATTTTTGTTTTTGCAAACCGAAGGACAAATTTAATGATTGTTTTTCTTTGGTTGTCAATAGCATCTCTGGCATGCTGTCATATGTGACAGAAAGTAATTTTAACTTGTCCCTCAATAATGCATTTACAATGGAAGCCAAGTTCATATTTTATTAAAGTGCTGTATTAATTATATTAAATGATATACAAATATGTGTATTAATCAGTTTACAAAGGCTTCTTTCTTCTTTCTTTCTGGCATTACTCTAAAATGTGAAAGTTGCTGGTTTTACATTATTATGGCAGCAGACATGGTTAGTAAATAAGGGATGATTTATGTACAGTGCACTGGTCAATAATGCGACAATATCAGACTGTACATATAACTCAGCAAATAAAATAAAATGAAGCCATTAAATAGTGATTCGAGAATACTTTTTAAAAATAGCCCACTACAATGCACAAAACAGTCTGCCTAGCAACAAGATGAACACTGCAACAATATTACAATAATACACTGAAGTCATCTGATGTCATTTTCACTACAACTGTCTGAGACGCAAGATGGCATCAGCTGCAGTTGTATGAAACAAAAGAACGAATTTGAGAGTATGAGAGATGTAAAAGTATTGGTAGTTTAAGTTACCCGGATGAGTGGACTGATAAACAGCATTGCCATTGACAACAGGGACTATTAGGAAGGATTTGACCGTGATTGACCAGTATCAAGTATTCCTGCTACGGCGAGTCGAGGTTAAGAAAGAGGAGAGGTGGATAATAATAGCAGCCATTTAATTATTTTTATAAACAAAACAAAGAAGGTAGTCTTAACAATTATTCAAACTCAGGCACAGGAGAAAACGTTAACCTGTGAAACTTTATGATCATTAGCAAAGATAATACAGGACAATGACCTGAACCAAACAAAGAGCTGAAATGCACATAACAAGAAACTGAACAAGACACAGGTGATCATAACCATGGGAACAATCTAGGCATGGGGAAAACAATAAACATGCACTAACAAATTAAAAATACTTGGAAAAGGGAAACAGAAAATCAAACTAAAAGTTACATTTCCAGAGAGTTGTACAATAATTAGCCAATTTTATCCGACTGGTTTCTTGTCATGTTGAAGTCTTGTGGCTTTATTTCAGAAAGAGTATGTTTCATGATGTTTAACCAAGTGAAGTCCATTTCCACTTAGACAAATTGTAAGTGCATTACTGTACACAGGTCTTTTTTGCTTGTTTTTACAAACTGAAGGACAAGTCAGATTTGCTTTGTAATCATAGAGTTTAACTTGTATTGAATCTGGAACAATTTCTTGTCAAGTCATACCACTAAATTACCACACAAAATGACAGGTAGCAGTTATCTCACGGGTCCTATTAAACAGCTCAAACTGCTAGAACAAGCATACCTCAACTGAAACCTCATATCACCTTACAAAGAGGAGAAGATCAGGTATTTAGATCATCTTCTCAGATTAATCTATCTATCTTTTACCATACTAATACTCCACATGAACACTACACAAACCTGTGCTAGCAGTACACAAACAATACATTGTTGGCATCCTGTCAGTGTGTGCCCATCAATAAGGCTGCATTCCTCCCTTTCTCGCACCCTGTGAGGCGCATATGGATCCTTCATTTTGCTTTCTTTTCACGATCCCCTCTCTCTCTCTCTGCTGTCCTCCAAGAGCGGGAGGAAATGCATGCTTTTCATCATTCCAGCCTTGTCTCTAAGACACAGCTGGCAAATTAATTTAGGTGCTTTCTACACTGCAGCTCAGAGTCACATCTGAACGCAGAGCATGGAGCCAAAAAAATCAGATAGTCGAGGGAAAGCTTAAGAAACCTTTACCTGAGGACACACAGAGCATTTGAACACACTGTCCCTCCTGAATAGGTAGGCTAATGAGATGCCCAAAATCACAGTGGGGCCTCCTCTCCCCGAACAGAAAAAGAGTCATAACATAACAAAGCATAGTATGCATGGAACAAGTTGGTCTTTTGCCCAGTGAGTTATTACGCTTGAAATTGTGATAAAGCATTGCTTAATACTGTAATTCACATTTTCATTTGTTACTGCACACTAAATGGGTTCATTTTGGCACTTTAAATAATGCTAAACACACCAAAGAAATGTTAATTATCAAGCTTAGAATGTAAATGTGAGCTCTCAATAAAGCATGTGGTCCGTGAGCGCTCTCACCTTACAAAAATAATCTTCTGTTACATTTTCCACGATATTCTTCTCAGCACTGGCAAATAGCTTTAAGCCTCAATATTAATACTACTAAAATACTTAAAGAGTAATCGCAGCTGTGCCAAGTGGGGCCCATTAAGTTCTTCTATGTCATAGTCTATTTACTGGGTCTGGAGAGGGAGCCCATACATAAAAAAAATAGGAAATTTAGGCCCTGAGATTAATTTACAGTGTCTAAGAAGTTTGTATTAATCTCAAGTTTCAGTTAACTCTGGAAGTATTTGTGAAATGAAAAAGCATTTTGGAAGGAGGTTACATAAAACAATGCAATGGTAAATGTGTGTTATTTTTTATTTTAATAAGAACAGCTTGAAGCGCCCTGTTGGTGGCTGGAGAAGGGGCTTTGCATAATATCTCATTATACAACTCATTGTACGCTAGAATAGAGGCAAAGAGCACTGAGAAATTCAATCACAGCTTAGTCAACCGCCTGAAAACATACTATTTTGAGCGCAAATGTGTGATTGGTGGTACACACTTTATCAGCTGGAAATGTGGTGATATAACTAAGTCTTTTTTTGTATTCTATCCACCTTATTCCTAAACGTGGAAGTAAGCCAATGGGCGAGACTTCTGGTTCATTAGGCGCTATAGAGAAATAACGAGAAGAATAACAACGTGCAGTAAATGGTAAAACTGTTTGCACTGCAAACCAGTGTGTTCATAATTAAGATAATACACTAAAATAATATGGTAAGGCACACCAATTTGCAGTATTAAGCAGCAAAAGGAGCAGTTTTGTACAGCTAAAAATAGCAGGAAGCAAATGAGACCGGAAGCCAGACCCATAACATTTATAAATGGCTGCACCCATTTTTACATGAAGAATAAGGTGGATATGGTTTTGATTTTCTGTTGACAAAAGGTTTCATAAACATTTTTTTCCCTTTATTTACATAAATTACTAGTCTCAATCTCATTTTTGGGTGAGATTTGTCTAATGTGACAAATCTGTGACAAAAAGGCCCTTGAATATGCAATGGATTTGGAAAAAACCCTAATTCTTAAACTTTGCATTGCTATTCATTCAACAATGTTTATGCTATAGACATGAAGGACAGCTGAAATCATATGGATGATGAGAGTAAGGGCTTGACATTATTCACTCATAGGCAGATTTTGAGCCACTTTTGTTGTATGGACAGGACAATTTGAGAGTCACAACTGACAGTAAATATCATAAATCATAAACACTGACTGTGTGAATGTAGCTGTACTTGGGTTTGGGGAAATATGCAATTTTGAATCATTCAGAAACCACACAACACAAAACTGGCAGTTTAAATGTAAGCTTTATAAAAGCAAGCATTTTGCTTCCTTGTTACTCCAAACTATTTAGTCATCGACAAAAACTTTTTAGTCACTGAAAAAAACTAGAAATGGCAGATACTGAATCCTTGGAATAAGAAAGTAGGTACACACATAAGAAATATGTACACAGAGGGGCTTTTAGGAAAACTCCTTGGTTTTTCCTCTTTTATTTAAATACTTGTCCCTTGAACTGTTGTAGTAATTGGTGTGTTATGGACATATGTTAGCATGACTATGATTATCTTGTGATACTGCATCATTGACCATTACATAGGTTTATTGGTATGGGTTAGCAGATATTAACATACTGGTCTCTGTAGCTAATAAGGGACATTGAGAGGTTAGCACCAAGATTTCTTTGAGATTCAGTATGTGATTTGTGGTGTAGGCGGACAGCGTGGGCAGCAGGCATTGAGCCAAGTAGCTTCTGGCTGCCACCAAACACAGAACTCAGATTTCTCCAGGCTTCTCTGCTCATTAACTGGGCTGAACATGATACCAATGAGTGCTGAACTAGCATGGTATCCTGTGCCTGAAATCCTAACAAACCAGTGAGATATGGCTCAACAGATCACAGATATATATTCTTTCCTTGAAGAAGCTGACTGTATTTGTGCTAAAGGCTTTCTGATGTGCTGGATAAAGTTCACTGTGTGTAATCAAGAGTGTTTCTGCTTTGGCTCTCTCATGTACACTGTTATTAGTGCTGCAACTGGGTTTGTGTTCTAGAACCAATCAGTTAGATATGTATCCTCTCTTCTTTAAAGCTCTTTGAGTCAGAATCAATATTACTTGATTTATGGCGTTGTATTGTTGTTTAGAGAAGTGGCTGGTTGGAACACGTGTTAGCTTTGATCATAACAAATAACAAATGAGTCTTAGATTTGGAGACTGCTATATGTTAAAAGCTGTCCAAACAAATTGAAGGAAAAGTAGTGTGTGTGTGTGTGTGTGTGTGTGTGCTATATATAATTTTACAAATACTACTGTTGTTGCGCCACCAAATGCTGTTTTAAGATATGCTTTTATGAGAATGTAGTTGTTTAAGCTTCAAATATGCATTATTTGCAAAGAAGATGCCTATTTGAAAATTTGCTTCAACGTTTTTGGAGATGTGGGTAGATATTTAAACTAATGAGTTATTATGAATGTGAGATTGAGCTGAAGAATGAAAGCTGTATTAGATGCAGGTAATCACTCACTCAGTCCATCTTTCTACATAATACATTAAGCTTTTAACTTTAATGATGCAACTCAGTGATTGTTCTTAGTTTTAAAGTGACATTTTCAAATAGTAATGGAGGCTTGGGCTCATCTGTTAAGCTGTTTGCTTGAGAATTGAATCCATGGCAGAAGGAAGTAGTTCCACCCTCAAGGGGGATTTTTTTTTTTTTAAAGATGTCCCATTGTTGTTTCGTATTTATTTACACTTTTGCCATTAAACTGTTGTATAAATGCCATATCGCACTCACAGCCATTTGATATGTGATATTGAGCCTACAGCCGAATCACACCTGTGCTGATATACAGCCATATGATTCGTATGACTACGAATGTGATATTGGTCATATATCAATAATTTATGTCATTATTAATGGAACTGGGAAGTTAAGACTAATGTTAGTCTATGAGTCTATCCTTGTTCTATGTCTTGTCACCTTGTCTACAGATATAGCTACTGCCAACCCCCGATTATTATTAATGGTATAATCCCACTGTTTTAGATGTAATTTCTTGCTATTAAAATGCATCTATGAAAGGTTCTTGAAGACACAAGAGACCAGGTTGTTAAGGGTTAGCCGAGAACATACAAATAATGGTTCTGTTTGGAATAAAAGTAAGGAGACCCTTGGCAGAGTGCAATTATTTCCTGTTTGTTTGGCTGCAAGTTAAGTTAATGTTTAGTGGCTTCCCCTTGATAAATAGTATTTAGTCACACACTGCTAATAACTTGAAATTGCGACCAGATGTGTGATTTCCTCAGAGCCACGACCTTTATTACTGCAATAAAAACAACAGACTATTTTGAGATTACTTGAATAATTTTCATATCTACTGGCTGTTTTAGTTGTTATCAAAAGGAGTAATAATACAGCTTGTGACTTCCTGTAATAACGGCAGCCAATTATTTCATCTCTGTGCCAAATTACCCAAATGGATTCAATAAAGCGTTCCACAGCTTCTAATATTCCTATTTATTTACTTTTCACTTTGCAATTATAATTAGGTCTAATGAAAGTGCGAGGACTTGTGTCAGATTCTGATTGGAAAACCTTAGTCCTCACCCAGAAGGTACTGAAAAATCCTCCAGGGCCTGTTTGCATGAGACACCCTTCATTTTTGTCTGAGGTCTCACTTATCACCAGCAGTAGAGAATTAAGAGTTTAATCAACGAATTAGACTGGAGATTGTTGGACAACATTATTGGAAGAGACAGACTCCGAGGTTTGTCAGGACTCTGGGGTTGATGGCTTAGCTGTGGGCAATAAGCACTGATAATTCACTAGCTTCTCACTGAGGACCATCCATTACACTCCTACCAGACGCTCATTAATTTCCATAGAAGCGATGCATCATCAATTCTGTCTTTTCTCAAGTGTATGGCAAGTTCATTTACAACCTGTAGAAGTGTGGAAGGGGAAACTTCTCCAAGGGGTTGATGGAAACAGCAAGTGGTATTTACAGCTATCCAAACAAAGGGAAGGAGGATTAATGGCAATGTTGTGAGCAATTCTGTGCGATAAAGAAGATGGAAGAACGTCCTGAGGAGAGGCCAAATTGCTTGAATGCTTTAGTTAATATTTGTTTGCAGACGACACAAGAAGACTTGAGAATGAATGCTTCTGTGTTTTACTGGGCTTCATTTCTCTCCATCTTTTACCCCTTCTTACAGATTTATTTTGTTTTCAATAAATCCCAAGTGACTTTCTTTTCAGCAGCTTATTTTTATTGATCTGCATTAGCAAGTTTCAGGTTTATCATCATGTATTATAATGCAGTCATTACTCGTGAAGAAGCTTAAAGGTGATGTGTCATCTTTAGACGTTCAGTCTCAGTATCTCAGTATAATATGTAGAGCAATGTTTCCCAAAGTGAGGGCAACAGATGTATTTTGGAGGGCTGTGGCCTAGGCTAATGATTGAATTAAAAAAAAAAAAAAAAAAAAAAAAAAAAAAAATATATATATATATATATATATATATATATATAATACACAGGTAGTGTAGTCTGGAAAATGATCCACAAAAGTTAATTTATGTGTAATGATAAAGAAATATAAATTCAAATTTATGTAGGTTAATTAGTAAGAGCAGGAACAATGCATATACAAGATGGCTGTCACTAATCACAGGGGAACTAGTGGATGGATTATGAGGAAGTCGAACAAGGTTATTGTAGCGCTGCTTGAGAAACTCCAGCCTCATTTGTGTAGAGTGGAGTTGGTATTGCATTTAGTACCTAGTAGTGCTAGTTTTTAAACTGTTTTTATTAATAACCTTTGTTTATGCTCTTAACCATATTTATTTGCACATTTTGCATATCTACTTTAAATAAACACCTTTTTTGGATGCCAACATCACTTCTGTGTTGACATCTCGATGTGAATCTTCCTTGTGGCTGCTCAGGTCCTGGTCACACACATGCTTGTATTTCAGTGTTGTTGAAAAATGTACTGAAAATACACTGTTGTTGCATTGAGTTCAACTGCATAAGTTAAAAAGAGTAAACTTGAACACCGCACATGCATTTTAGACACCCCATAATTTGCTTTTCATGTTTTCATGTGACCTCAGTTAATGGTGAATTGAAAGCACCTGTCCTATGTGGACCACCAAGGTGAATGTTGGAAATATTACTCTTGGATTAACAACCACTGAACTTAACACAACACCAAGGTTTTGACTTATCAACCTACAAAGAAAAAGGTCCTATAATGTGTTGAGTTCAAAGATTGACAATCATGGGTCTTCACGATCATGCAACTCATTTGCTGCAACATACATTAGTCCAGATTCAACAAGGTGTTTTGGTTCCACTCCTGAAGAACTGTGTAAATGGAAATATGTATAACAAAGACCAGCTGCAGGTTCTTCTCTCCTGGCCAATGGACTGCAGCCAGGACGACAATTCTTGGCATGATAAGTCTGGGCAGCTAGGGTGATCTGTCGAGCATTTCCAGAACATAATCCATTGTCTGATGAGGCTGCTGGGCTGTCATGCTCTTCCCATCATTACTGCCTGTAAATCTCTCTGGGATCTGAGTTCTGTAACTCAGGCTCTCCATGCATATATACATACTCTAACTTTCGGTATGCTCTAAATTTCAGGTCCTTAGTTGAGAATATGGTCAAAAAGCCAGCCAAGCTCACTTAAATACAATAATTTTTGCTGAATAAAAACAACTTTCCATCTGTCGGTTTTGATAGCTCATTCATCAGTGGTGCAGTGTTTCCACTGTTTTATTGCAGAGAGTGACGGATCAAGGACAGATGGAGTTACTTGCATAGAAATTAAATCCAGGGACATTTTTTTATAAGGAATTATTCAAAGTACAGATACAGTCTTCAAGAATTAAAAACAGTTCCAAAATAATTCTAGATCATTGAGGTGATTGCTAATGACCTAAAAGAAGCAGGAAGGAAACATTAATTGTTACTTTTGTATTGTTCAATGCACTTTATAGGGTATTAAGTAATCATGCATGCATACAGTATATCAAACCCTGAAAACAAAAACACACCAAGAATTGTGAATTGTCTTTCATGCCAAGGCTTCCAGTTCCTGAGGGAAGAAAACCCTCGCCTTGTTCCCATGCCTCAGTAGGTGTGCCAACAGGTGTTGCCCTGCATACGACACTTAATCACTTCCAGATGAAAACTGTGAAAGGATTTGGCAACTGCACACTTTTAATAACTTCCACCTGCCTCACAGGGGCAAGACCCCTTGTATTACTGCCTGAGCACCTCTGCTGAGCATGATTGTCCTTGCCTGAAAAAGTGCTTTGTGTGAAGTGCAAAAGGAGCTGAGGAGAAGAACCAATGATAATTGCTTCCATAGGAGAGAGAAGAGGCAAGAGAGATGGGAAATGCTCTGGAACATCTCATGAAAGGTGATCTTGAGGTTACTGGTGTCTTGAAAATGATGGAGACTCTTGGATGTCTCAAAAGAACTGTCCCATCAGCTTTTATGAGCTTCTACTGTATATTAGGTTGAGCAGCAGGCTATAGATAATAGTCCCATGATAACATTGATAGCATGCATGCTAAATGACATAGTGCTGTTTTAGGTGGGGTTTTATGGTGTAAAGTGAGTGAACAGGAAGAACTCCAAGCACGGGATATCTCTGAGCGGGAACAAAAGGAATGTCTTTGTTTAATCTGTGATCGTAAACTA
>JAFVLL020034740.1:0-72261 GCA_021397915.2 Tor tambroides
CTTATACACAGAGGCATTGTCATGTTAGAATAGAAAAGGGTCCTGTCCAAACTGTTGCTATAATATTAGAAGCACACAATTTCCTAGAATCTCATTATATGCTTTAACATTAAGATTTGTACTCATAGAAATTACTAAAGTAGTCAAACCTGTTCATTAGAAGGGGGCGACCCAATACTTTTGGCAATATAGTGTATATATATATATATATATATATATATGCTTTTAACTGGTCATCCAGTCAGATCTCTTGGTTGGGCACTAGTGAACACAGAGAGGAGGGTCTGTTGGGACATTTACCATTGCAGGCACAGGACTCAAGATTATGCACGGCCTCACAGAAAGGCATGCACTCGCCCTTCTGACATCGGCCCTTGTCCACACACTCTGTATTATCATCCAGGTTACCAGGGGTGGGGCACTCACTGCTGTTGCCTAGGGATACACGAGGGTAAAACATTAAATATAATTGATGTAGACCACTGCTACATTGACACTGGAGAGTTCTAGGCTCACCTGTGCACCTTGACGTGCCCTTGCAGGTGGCGGTGATGGTCTCCTGACAGATCTTATCTGCACTTTCAAACTTACATTTCTTGCAGCAGGGGCTGTTCCTGTCACTGAGGGTCACAGACAACAATATCAGCCACAAATACTGACAGAACAATGCCCTTAAGAGAACCACACACTTCTTAAAACTTTTTTGAAACTATATTCTGACTTCTAAACCTTTTAAGACAGTCGATGGAATCAGCCAGCATAATTACACTTAATTGCAAAAATGTACTTATTATCCAATTTCAATTCCCATGAATATACATAAAATATACTCTATTCCTGTGATGCAAAGCAGAATTTTCAGCATCATTACTCCAGTCTTCAAGGTCACATGATCACTCAGAAATTTTTCTAATATGCTGATTTTCTGCTTAAGAAACATTTCGTATTATCAATGATATTAACACAATCGTGCTGTTTAATGTTTTTGTGGAAACCATGATACATTTTTTTTCAGGATTCTTCGATAAATAGAAAGTTCAAAAGCATTTATTTGAAAAATAAATCTTTTGCAATATTACAAATATCTTTACTGTCACTTTTTATCAGTTAAATGCATCTTTGCTGAATAAAAGTATTAACTGCTTAAAAATTCACTGAATGGTAGTGCATACACACATTATTTTAAAACTTTTATTATATTATATTATTAAATTATTCTATTTTTGATAACGCTATTCATTGTGCATAAAATAACTTAACAAATGACATTACAGGTTTTTCCTCAATTTTCATATACATTTCTATGTAATTAATTTAATATGAATTAATTTATTAACATTCTAAAATAATTTATTAATATTGTGATTTATTTCTGAACTGGTTGGTTTGGTTTGTGACTTAGATTGGGGTATTTTTTTAAAATGCCTATACAATGAATAGAAAAAATACTTGTGGAAACAAGACCACTGAAATAGTGTGTGGTCACTATTGTGATCTATATCTGATCGATGCTGATATATTGGTCTATCACTGTTAGCTTCTTTACCTGCATTGTGCCTGCTTCCTGAATTTGCACTTAGCTGTGCAGCAGGGGTCATCATTGAGATGAAGGAGTCCAGGGTCACAGTCTTCATCCTCCTCCACACGGGAGTTCCCACACAGCTTACTGCTCCTCTCCTTAAAGCACTGATGGGCCTTGACCTTTAACGTCCTACTGACAGAGAACTTGCTACAGCTGGAGAAGCGCTGAGGGAAAAAATACGCGAATAAGTAAAGCAACTACACGGAAAGGGGAAAAAATGAGCACAGAATGGATAATACCTTGTTGTTGTCATGATCTCCGCTGACCGCAATAGGGTACATGACATATTTGCCGCCCTGATCGTCTCTGGGCGCACAGCCAGGTATGTTGTCTGGATCGTGTTCTGCTCCAAAGTTGTGCCCGAGCTCATGAGTTGTTACAAGATCTGCTTCCTGGAAAGATAAAACATCAGTGTGCTGCAAAACATCTAGCATACAAGATGCAAGTGGTATTTAAAGCAAACCTTAGTCAGAATAGTTTTCCCATAATTCATGGTGCTTGTCAAGCCTGTGTTTAGGTAGCTGGGTTTCCTGACGGTTTGTGATGGATAGTAGGCTGTAAGACAGGAATGTGCAAGGTCAAGCACTTTTGAAGAGTGGAAGTGCACTGATCACAGTTGAAGAGATCCTTACGTTTAGGGCAGAGTCCTCCCAATCCCTGTTTGGAAGGAGCCACGTATGCCAGACCCAGAGTGCCATCATCGAAGTCCTGATAGGTGAAGAGATGGGCAAGGCAAACTGTAGAGGCGTTGTCTGCAATGTCATAACTGAATTGCTAAAGAGAAGCAAGATAAAGATGGTGAGGGTCTACAAATATGTGATTGAGGGATCCAGACAAATAAACTTGTTGTATAACATAATTTACATAAATTAACATTTTAATTCAGTATTTTATTAACATGATAATGGTTCCAGTCCATCATTCAAACAAACGTTTACCTTACAGTTGATATGACCAATATTGTTTTATTGGTCAAAAATTGGTCATTTAATTTTTTTTAACTCCATTAATAAATTAAGAAATTAATAATGAATTTAAATAATATGTAAACAAAAATATGTATCTTTACATATAGGTTGTCACATGAACATACTTTTAGTATATATACCGATGTCAGGTTCACAACCCTAAAATACATCACAGTAACGAATCCTGGTTCATTGAGAATCAAACAAGAAAAATGACTCAGTTCAGTGAGGGAGTCTGTTGTGAAGGGATTCTTTGACTGAGTGAATCTGATTCAAATCACGAACTTGCAATTAAGTTAGAGGCTGGTTCATGAATCTTTTCCACTGATTCATTAAAAAGAATTGATTCTTAAGAGTCACTCTTAGTGATTCGGACATTATGCTGCCTTTATGTGCGAAGGAAACACTGGTAAACACCGTAATGAGATTATATCAAACAAATATGAATTATTTTGAACTTCTTTGTCTTTATTTTGAAATACTGTCTTAAAATAACTTTTACTTATTAATACAATACAGAAAACAAAGCACATAAACTTTACTTTTATTGAACTGTTGTTGTGGAATAATTATAACATTTTGACCTGTGTATACTGTATTTCCAGGGACACTGCACTTACTTCTAGAAGCTTCTTCACATCCCACACACCATCCTTTCTTCCTAATGGGCTGCCATCCATGTTGTAATGAATCTCTCCCTGGCCAACTTTTGTGGGCTCCTTGTTTATGATTATCTGTGGGATTTATATACTATTTAGACGGCAAGATAACACACACAGATCAAAAACTTGGACTCACTGAACAATGAAATGAAAGTGAAAAAAAAAAGCACTGAGCACATGAACTCCACTGAAATGATGGAAAAAGCATGAAATAGATTTAGTAAAAGTGTCAGTTAAAGGAAAGCCACTTTTGAAAAAGTGCAACATTGAGTTACACCTGGAGATTGCTACAAGCCATGTGACAAAATCTGGAAACTTTTGTGGTCTGTTGAAACTAACATTAAGCTCTTTGTATTAGAGTTGAGTCAGCTGCTATGATCTGTTTGACTTCAGAGTCAACAGTTCTACTAGTGATCAAGAGTGAAAAAAGCAGGATTGTTTTGGGACATTTCTTTAAACCCATATGACTTTCTTCTGTGGAACACAAAAGGAGGTGTTTTGAATAATGTTCTGGCTGTACGTTCCCATACAGTAAAAATGAATGGACAATGGAGCTTTCAAGCTTTAAGGAGGATGCAAAAGCATCATAAAAGTGGTTCATATGACTTGCGTGCTATATTGCAACTCGTCTGAAGCCATGTGAGAGCTTTGTGTGAGGAACAGAAGTCATACAATTACAAAGTTTTTCAGAATTCAAGTCATTATTCACTGATAACCTTCAACGCTCATCATCAATTAATGAGTTTTAATCAAGAACTGTATTACTGATTTTTCAATGAATAATTCAGAGCGCTTTAATGATCCATTTCAGTGATTCATTCAAAAGACCCTATTTCACAAATCAGACATTATTACTTCTCTCATGAACATTTCATTGGTAGTTTGAAAGGATATCAACAAGTATGTAATGATATCAAAATCTCATGATACGATAATATCGCAATATGAAGTGCACGATATGATATTTTTTGCGATATAAAAAAAGACAAATGAAGAATTGGAAAAAAAAAATAATATATATTTTTTTTTATACATTTTAAAGTTAAATTCTTCTGTCTAATGCACTAAGAAATTCAAAATTAAGAGCTCCAACCCATGTTCTTAACTAAGAAAACTCAGTGAATTGACTTGTACCTGAACTTTAAAGGATACTCCACCCTCTTTTTATTTATGATATACTGTCTCAGTTTAAATTACATTCACACTGGTATTTTAGGAAGCCAAACAAATCAGAATATAATAATAATAATAATAATAATAACAACAACAATGATTGTAATAGCCATATATTGTAAAACAATTGCACTGTAAAATAAATGAAAATGAATATTTCATAAGTATATCATTTTTGCTTTACACTACAGTAGGGAAATTACAATACATCTTTCCTAATTTCTACATTTGAAAGAGATATTTTGAATTTGTACTGCAGTAACGTTACCCGTTTAAACCGCTAGCTGTCAGCAATTCATACTGCACTTTTAAGATTTTATTTTAAGAAGTTTACATATATTTTAAAAACTACAATTTTTGCCCGGAAGACCTATTGTTTCATATTGTCATGTGACCACGATAATATCGAGACAATGTTGCTATCACCATATCATGATATTAATAATATCGTTACATCCCTAATCAAGATTTTCAGTGAATAATAACGGAAAAAAATCGTAATAAAGTGCAGAAGTCATATAGAACAGTTTATTATATTTTTGTAGTGCCTTTCACACTAAATCTTCAACTGTTAAACAATTCCTTTAACAAATAAGAAGAGAAACTAGAGGTATTATCACATTTGGAATAGCTAACCCCGGGTCATTCTAAAACCTAGGTAAATGGAATCCTGGGTTATCTTGTTTCACATTTTTAGCACTTGTATTATTGCAGACTACTATCAAGTGTTGCCTGAATGGACTTTTGTCTACAAAGGTAAGAATACAGCAATTAACAAAACAACAATCTTCTTCACAACAATTAACGTGTTTTGTCACCACTTGAAATTTTTCCCTTGAAACGCTGAAACAACTGTGCTATGTTTTCATGACTGTCCAAAGCATGTGAATATGAGGCATGCGATTGGGTGTCTGTTGCCTAACATCTAGTCATAGCATTCTAACGCCGTATCATTTAACACTGTACAAGTTTGGCACCGCAATGCTCCAGAGCACGGTTTCATACAGTGGTGGCCAAAATTATTAGAACACTAGTATTTCCAGCAGCTAAAAAATGGTTTTAAGTCAGTTATTTCCATCTTCTGCTGTAGTGTGTCAGTAGGAAATAGAAGTTCACATTTCCAAACATTCATTTTGCCATTAATTGTAATAATCCAGTGAGATTTTTGTTTGCACAAGGAGTCTGACAACAACCAGAGATCTGATCTGCTCATCATCCAGTCTGTCTGAATCACATGAAGAAACAGAACAAACTGAGACAGACTAAATCCAGAAGAGCTGTGACAACGTCTCCAAGATGCTTCAAGAAACCTACCTGCAGAACTACAGTACTGTTCAAAGTCTGAGGCACTTATGCTGTAAAATGAGGATGCTGTCAAAAAATTGTCATAAATAGATTTTCTTTCTCAACGAACTTCTATTAACTAAATTAAATCAACATTTGGTGTGATCATCCTTTGTGTTTAAAGCAGCTTTTGCCCTAGATGCACTTGCGCATAGTTTTTCAGGTAGCTTTGCAGGCAGGTTTCTTGAAGCATCTTGGAGACATTGTCACAGCTCTTCTGGATTTTGTCTGTCTCAGTTTGTTCTGTTTCTTCATGTCATTCCAGACAGACTGGATGATGATCAGATCAGATCTCTGGCTGTTGTCAGACTCCTTGTGCAAACAAAAATCTCACTAGATTATTACAATTAATGGCAAAATGAATGTTTCCTACTGAAACACTACAGCAAAAGATAGAAATAACTGACCATTTTAGCTGGTGAAAATACTAGTGTTTGAATAATTTTGGCCACCACTGTAACTCTGGGGTAAAAAGCAGTGCTAACCCTGCTTCTAAAATACAAGTGTGAAAAGTACCATTACCCAGAGTTAAAAGCTGGATTTAGAATGACAATAACCCAGGGTTAAACATAGTGTGAAAAGCTCTTAGGTAAATAAAACTCATCTACTGAAATAAAAAAGCTAAATTATAATGAGAACAGAAAAGGATGATCCTGACCTGCTGAATCTGCACACCGTAGCCTTTAAAATACTCATCCCAGGATGTGTTTCTGTATATATCATCCACTCTGTCTATCAGCTCAATCTGAAAGACACAAAACACACAAATTCAATGCATTTTTAATCTGATATCATGGTGTTTATATGCAACCAACTGCTCTGTTGTATACTACAAGCTGAGTGACGGCTCTCTTTTCCGGTTTCATTTGCATTGCTCACCAAGTAGTTGAGGGTGGTGCTCTCCTCTCCACGGCCCATGTGCTTGAAGAAGCGATGATCTGCCACTAGCAGCAGCGGGCAGGTGTTCTTCTTGTGGTCGTGTGTAGATCTTCTCTCTATGTTGTGAGGCTCTGCATTCAAGAAATAAAAGCATCTAAACATGCTGCACTATAAAATTAAAACGAATCAACCAAATAATTATTTCTAATTGCTCAGTTCCAAAGTATCGATATCCATAAATGGATCTACACAATTTAAAGCAACACAATGGGGACTTCCATGACTAGTATGATAATGGAGAACAAGAATGAAGCTACTGAATTTAATTATTATGCATTGTCTCCGGACTATGTTCAGTTCTCGTAGCAGGAGGTCACTACCGGGTGACTACATGCTTGAATGGGCGGCCTTTGTCAGACTGATGTATAACTCCTACACACACTCATGCAGTAACCATCTCGATCATCATGAGCATGTGATGAAAGCTGAATATCTATTGTGTGTTTAGGCTGCTATCATAATTAAATATATCTGTCTCAAAATTACTAAAAAACAAAATGACCTTTAAAGACAACATTTTACAATTACACTAGATTCCATACAGTCTGAGAGTTCATTTGGTGGTTTAAAAAAATGAAATAATTATATATAACTGCAGGGAATTAAATTCCTGTTCCTCAAATTTACAGTTAAAAATGGTCTGCCAACTGAAAAAGATTCAGAACCTCATGAAAAAAGGATATGGGGTTTATTTTGATAACTTGTCTGATATCCAGTCTCCAATACTAAATTACCCAAAGTCCTATGTGGTACCGTTCCATACATTTGTAAATACACACCCTCCTCTTGTTCCTTCTGTCCCGCTGCTCTCGCCTCTTCTGGCAGGAGCTCCTGAGCATGAGCGTTCACATATCCACACACTTTGGGTGAGGACAGTCGACTGATGTTTTTAATGTCCTCTGAACGGTACACCAGCAAACGGCCATCAGAGGGTGACTCTGTAAACCGCCACAAGGGCTAAACGAAGACAAGAGTAAAAATGCACACTGTGAAATTAATATCAAATGCTTTCAAGTATCAAGCATGTTTGAACAAGTTACCTCTACATTATATTCAGCCTCTTCAGTAAGAATGTGGGCTGAAAACTCCTCTCTGTCTATGTGTGCCTGAACACGCGAGTGCTCCTCTCCTGTTGAGATAGCAAACAATGATATGTCAATGTATGATAACAAATCACAAATGGAAAAACAAGAAAATTCAGTTCTCAGCCAAGGCTGATGTTCTCATGCTATGTCTTACCTACTACGTGTCCTTTATAGTAATTCTGTAGCTGAATGTCAAATTGGTCCTCTTTTCCATTCTTGTCTAAGAATACAGCTTTGAAGTTGTCAGTGAAAAGGTCTGTGTTGGTTGTCAAGTATAGCTTGAAGTGCCTTTGAAAAAAGATGTAATCAATGTGTTTTTATTTCAGTGAAACTCTAAAGGAAGAACAAGCCTCTAATCGTGATCTCTTCAGGTCAGAGGTTTAGAGAAGGATAGCATAAACACTGTAACTCTCTAAAAAAAAAACCCCTGCAAAATGAATGAATGAATGGATGGATGGATGGATGGATGAATAAATAATAAAAAAAATACAGAGATAGCCACAAAGATATAGAAAGATATATATATAAAGATGTAGAATAAAATAAAAATGAACTATAAATAAAATAAAAAATACATTAAACAAATAAATAAAAGTAAATATGCTGAAAAATAAATACATAATATAATAATTATTATTATAGAAACCAGGGTGGTCAGAAAAGAATATCACTAACAAAAAATAGCAATTAATATAAAACAGAATAAAAATAGGTAATAAATTATATATTATATTCTTATATATAAATTATATAAAATACAAGTCTATATAATAGAATAAAATAATCATAAATAAAATAAATATACGTGTTTTTATTATAAAAAAACATATATAAATACATAAAAATAAATACAAATTAATACAAAATTATTATTATTTTTAAATCAAGGAGGGACAAAGAAGAATAACAAACAATAAATAAATAGATTAAGTAACTTATAATAAAATAAATAATTTAATCATTATAAATCATTAAAAAATGAAAAGGTCGATTATCACGTGAGCTGCCTTTAGCAGCCTCTTGGCGACTTAGAGTCTCCTTATTTAGTGCCTTTCGCTGTGTAGTAGTAACTGAGAGTGCTGTGTGTTGATCTGTCAGCTTTACCTCTGGAGTGCTGTGAAGCTGACCAGCCGCTCCACATGTGATCGGGCATCAACGTCCCTCTTCCTGACCGAGTGAAGTTGGAGATCTGATGCAGGCACGACATCAAAGTCTGACAGTATGGAGCTGAGCGCATCTGGATGAAGTAAAGCATATTTCATTAATTCTACATAATACCACACACACCATTTAAACTTCTCAAATCTCAAAACAATATCTAAAGATTAAATACTAGTAAATATAACAATTAAATATTTTTGGTCAGTACTACATCCTACTGTTCAACCATACAGTGACCCAAACTGTTTCCACTGCAAGAGAATTATATGTAAATGTCTTTTCCATTCAAAGGGCAATTAAATTGCAAATGCAGCAGCTTCCATGTTGGAGAAAAATCAACTAACATAAAGGAAAAGAAAAGAAAAGGAAGGAACGTGACGTGACGTGACGTGTGGCCAAGTATGGTGACCCATACTCGGAATTTGTGCTCTGCATTTAACCCATCAAAGTGCACACACACACACACACACACACACACACACACACTGTGAACACACACCCGGAGCAGTGGGCAGCCAATGCTGCGGCGCCCGGGGAGCAGTTGGGGGTTAGGTGCCTTGCTCAAGGGTATTGAGGGTGGAGAGAGCGCTGGACATTCACTCCCCCCACCTGCAATCCCTGCCGGACCTGAGACTCTCTATCCACTAGGCCACGGCTGCCCCAAGCAGTCATGACTGAGTCAAAACAGGAAAAGGAAGCAAGACCCAATCCAGGAACCAATCCAGACAACCCCCAAATATCCCCAGATATTTTGGTATATTTAGTTTTATATTTAATTTCCTCGTTGAGCCCATTTGAACTGCTTTCTCAGTGTAACTTACCAAACTCTTGTATCTCTTCCTGATTTCTCAAGTCTTCTTCAACAGATGCTGGTTTCACCGCACAATGGATAGAATGTGGAGCTAATAACACTAAATAAAATATCAAAGACTCCATACTGGCGATGAAGCATCACTTCTGTCAAAGCACCATGTCTGGATGTAAAGTCCGCAGCTGTCAACATCTACTGTCCGTTATTTACCAACATTCACGACCACCTTCTGTTCGCTTAATGAATACGACGGTGACAGAGGGCTTTAAATATCAAAACTGACAGGATGGGATCCCGTTGAATGCTGAATGTCCAAAAATACGAGACAATACACCGCGAACCGCCACAGCGTTCAGCTTCTCTCACACTGGCTCCTCCACATTCGCGCTGGATTCTGCTGCGATAACAATCTGAGGAGGAATTCCACAGACTCTACTTCCGGGCAATGACTGAATTCCCCGGAAGAGGGAACTCTTATTTTGTACTTTGAATTTTGCATTTTGAGTTGTGCTGAGATTTTTTATTTTTTTTTAACTGACCATGATAAATAAAAATTCATACGTGCAAACAAATAAAATAAATAAAACTGATCTTCTAATAACTCTTAATTTACTGTAGTAAAAACTATTTACTTTAGAGTGTGTGTATACAGCTAAACAGTTTTTGCATTAAAATTTAAAATTAATCAATTTTTTATTCATGAGAATTAGAGTAGGCATGCAGATACTTTTTTTAATATAAATAAACATTTTGTTAAACAGTTAAATAAATTAAACAAAAACGAACAGGTTAACTATGTGCAATTTACTAAGCTAAAAAAGAGTGAAATTATTTTACTTAGCTATATGTGGCAAACATTATTTTATTTTTCAGCACATCATGAAATTACATCATACAACATTTTTGAATCCATGTATTTTTTCAACAGTGGTCTATTAAACCGTTTCCTTGACATTTAAAACCAAATGCAGACATAATCAAAATAATAGGGGGAAAAAATGATGAAGATGAATACATTGTAATATCACAGTGTTAGAGGCAAAGACAATGCAAGTAAATTTGTAGTATTTTTGTAATTGTATTTCTTTTTTATCTTTAAGACTTACACATACATGCGATTTTACACAAAACTGTACAAGTGGAATTTGGTTCTGAATCACAAAGAGTAAAACATTCTTTATGACGTATCAAAAACAAACAACTGACACATAAAAAGGCCATCTAAGGAAGAGTGAAAGGCAAAACCAGTTTTAAAAGCAATGGCAAGGAGCACAGACAAGGTCCCTAAAAATCCCAAGTGGTACAAATCAAAACATGTAAAATAATATCTGGAATAGGCAAATGTCAAGAGTGAAAGACAGACATCAATACAAACAGACCACTGTTGAGAAAAAGACAAAACAAGACATGCTTTCCAAATTCTTGCTCTAACTCCAAACTATAAGAGCTTACAGGAGTTTCATCAGAAAATATAAAAACCAGTCTGCAAGGCTAAGTTTTGTGCAACAAGCAAATTCCTACAAACAGGAACGATACAGTTTTTGGCTGTTTGCAAGATCTATAGTGTACGTCAAGGAGTATTTCCCAGTTTACATGTAAAGCCACAATTATTTCTAATTTGATGTAGGAACAAACAGCGTTTCAAACGGGAACATGACGCAACCCAAACAAAGAGAACAAAAACAGCACTTGACTGAATGAACAGGCAAAGTGCGAATTCAATAACCCTGAATGAAGGAAACGATTATATTGTACAACTAATAATCCATAAACACTGTATACAACGAAAAAAGAACACCAAATGGAGTATTACAACAAAATATATACATACACCATAAATGAAACACAATTAGCTTAATTTTTAAAGCCCATACAACATTAAAGATCTGCTCTGAATATATATTTACCCACTGTCAGAAAATGTTCCCTCATCAATGTCATAAAAACCTGCTTGGCACGATTGTCAATATATACATATAAGCATTTATATTATTCTACATGAAATGGCCAAATGTTGCTGAATAATATGAGCACAATTAGATTCAGCTGGACTGAGTAATGTGTGTGCTATTCATAACTGACAATGATGCTGTGCTTTAATTTTATCCATCATGCTGATTTTTTGCTTGTCATAATCAGAAAATAATGTAGCAAAATCAATTCTGAGATGGTATTACTGTACTGTATATCATGGCCATTTCATGTACAATGTTGTGACTACATATGCATTAAGGTATTTCTTTAAACAACACACAAGCTGAAAAGTGCCAAAATTATTAATCTAAGAAGACCTGAGGATAAACAAATTAAAAAAAAGAAAAGGAAATAAAGCCCTCAGCTACAGGAGAGAAAACCAGTGAGGTACTCAAAAACTTTAAGGCTAAAACGGGATAATGCTACCAAAAGATGGAGGTGACTAACATCAAATATTCACCAAAAATCAACTTTATGAACACTGTGAGTGAATACTGTGAAAACATTCACCTTGTCATTTCAACCTCCAATTTGGCACCGTTCCATTACACAACATTAACGAAAAATGGCAGATGAGGGAATCTCACAAAGGATTTTAAGGAAAACTAATCAGCTACATATTATCCAGCTACACATATGGCAGGTGCTCTGATCTTCATATTTCTGAGTTACATGGCGCAACAGTTTTTGAACATACGCTTGCTATTTCAGGTGGTGCAGGCAAGATGTTGACATTCAGTGTCATACCTCTATTTTAAAATCAGTCTATGAAATGAAAGAAATCATTTAAATAGTATTTGTATTGGCTTTTCAGAAACTGACCGACTCAGTTTGGAACATAAATTGAAATATTTTGCCTTTTAATTAAAATACACTAACTTGCCCACAGCAACCATTTAGCTCAAGACAGCAGAAACCAATTTTTTTTTATCTTCAAGTTATATGAACTTGCATAGATACAGTGCTGGACTTGTAAATAAGTTAAGCCAAACAGTCTTGAAATCAGTGTATAATCCCAGCCAGAATTACAGGGACTGTTCCAAAATTTAAAAAAGGGTTTTGTTTTTTTTTCCAAACTATCTGACAAAAATTACAAGATGACCAGATGTCACATTTCACTGGAGAAAATGATCAAGGAGTGAAAAAAAAAGGTTAAAAATGTTTTATTTGGTTTCAGTATTTAAATGTTGGGTTTTCAGATGAGGTTAATGTGTCGTTAGAGTGACACTTTCAGTAGGTCAATATTTGGCATTGTAAAATTTTAGTGCACTGAGAGAAATTTCAATGGCAAATATCATCTGCTGAAGACATTAACAGCCAAAATCTGCCAAATCAAACTGGGTTTGTCAATAGTTTCAGACTGAAAGACAATAACTTGACATGAAAAAAGAAATTTTTTTTAGCAGTTAATAAACATTTAAAGTAGCATTTTAGCTATAAATTTGAGTCAAAACTGAAATCTCACTCTAGAGCATTTAAAGTGACAAAAAGCCCCTTATCTGTGCAAAACAAGTAATAACGAATAGGCCGTGTGACTGAAATACTTCTATGCACATAGAAACAGACATGAACACACTGAATATATGTTCTACTAGAACAGAACCCTCCAGAACAGCCACATATGCGAAACATCCACAAAATAGATAAGCGCCGGGATGGAACAGCACTGTGCTCCTTTAGTAACATCTCTTTTGTTACTGCGGAGGGAACCCCCAGCTCTCGAATCCTCCACCTAAGCAAGCAGCAGGCTCATGAAGTCTCCGTTAGTCTCATCAGGCCTGCTGGGATGGAGCCTACTCAGCTAGCTGTGACCGTAACCGCGGCGTGAGATGGCTCGTGTTGCGGCTTCAAATGCGCAAGTCCCACCGGTTGATGAAGAGCTCGAAGGCGGAGGAGGAAAAGAAAAACGATTAAAGGAGATGACCGGAATTCCTCGTACAGGGACTGCTCTCGCCGGGCTGTTAGGTGGGTAAAGGGTCATCGTCGCCTTTACTGCACTTGCACTTACAGCACAGCACAAATGGTGTGGCTAGCAGCAGGAACGGAGAGGCTACTAGTAAGAGGAGGCCGAAACCAGCAAAGATTCCAACAACCTGCAGAGAAAGAGATGAAAATGTCACATACGATTGTCCTGAAAAATAAATATTTAAAATCTAGTTTACAACACATGTACCAAGTTTTCTTGTAACTTTTGTTTTCACATTGGTTTCATATTAGTTTTGAAAAGCTTTTATAACATTAAGTTTAAATTTAATTCTATTTGGTTTAACCAGCAAGCAAAAATAACTTTAATATATGTTCCTCACACACTGAATACATTTGAGTGTACTCTCAATCTTAATGAATATCTTCAATTATATATGTATATGTAGTGAATTGTAATTTAATAAATATTATCATTTATATTATAATATACATGTTTTATAATATTTTTTTTAGGTAATTACAGCTAATTACACCACATGACATTTTAACAAAATGAACTAATCTTGTCTTAAAAAGGTCATCATTTTTAAATAACAATCAGTGAAACATTTTTTCTTCTTAAAATAAAAAAATATTTAATAAAAAGTAAATGTTATATTCTTTTAATAAATTTTTTTTCTTCATTATCATATGACTCAGTGACTTTAAAAAAAAAAAAAAAAAAAAAAAAAAAAAAAATTTATTCCAACCAAAAATATAAATTTTAACTCAAATCTTGAATTGTATTTGAATATATTATTGACTAAATTAATAGGTGTTTATTCTTCTTTGACACTTGAACTGACATTGTTTGAAAACAATATGAAAATGTTTCAAAAATTAAAATTAATATGAGCGTGAGTAAACAAAATATTCAGTTAGATACAGTATTTGGCTTCGAATTTTAATTTTCACAAGATATATATTACTTCAGTGAAAGCAAGACAATATATAAACACATTTGTTTCCTGATCTTGCTACCCCTTCTTCTCCCCATCATTTACTCAATAAACAATTACCCCTGCACACCTGCAGAATAACTGATAGGTGCGTACCATAGGCTAACACCAAAAATCCCACTTGCAAAAAATATCGAAATGTATTCAGCAACGTTTTATATATGTTTGTACTATCCTATCAACAAAAGTGAGAAAAGGTACAAAAATAAAACAAAAAAGGGCAAAAAAACCCAAATAAACAATTTTTTAATGTAGCATCATCTTCCACCACATAGGGGCATCAGATCCTCACAGTTCATAACTGTTACAAAATGGAACAGAGATCGAGTTCATCTTATGCATGAACTATATATATATATAGAACCTGTCATCTTCATGGGCCAACAAAATTACACTTATTTCACAAGACTGTAGGACAGAGCACCATGTGAAATTGATTTTCTCTGGATGTAAAACAATTTCTGAATTCTGCACAGGGAATAGGAAACAACTGACCTCTATTTCCAAGTGGAATCTTCTCAGCATTCCGAGGATCACAATTACACTCACTTATCATGGGACAAATTTCAACGTTGCACACTATTTCTGTTTCTATGTAAATTGCTCTCAGTTTATTTCTCTCTTTCTCAGAGCTCTCATGTGGAATGGTGGAGCGGTGGAATGGAAGAGTGTTGGCAAACCCTATGGCTCAAACCCGGGACTGGCTCAGCCCAGCAGCTCCACCTTTACTAATTCATACAGAATCAAATTTCTGATGCTGCAGCTTTATAAAATGTAAACTCGTAGGGCTGGAACAGAGCCACTGTGCTCTTATGAAGCTTAATATGACTCACTCCTCCCTGCAGAGCAACAGATGTCTTTGTGCAAAAGTACAGAAAGCTCTCCATAGTTTCAGGGACATCTCACCTTTATGACATTGTGTTCAGCATATGAAATGATGAGTGTCTGAAGAATCTTTCTGAACTTTTTGACGGTTCAAAAGGTGAATAAGGGCATCAGAATTACACCTCAAAAGTAAAATAAAACATAAGAATAAAACTATTTTTTTGCATTGACATTTTCATAATAATTAAGCTCATTTCCCCTTAAAACTGTCATTATTATAAATGCAAAAAAAAAAAATGCTAATTTAATACAGGAAATAAAATAATCCTGATACAATTTTTTAAAATTCAAATCATATATATATATATATATATATATGTGTGTACTGTGTATATTTATTATGTATATATAAAGACACACACACAGTATATATTTTGAAAATATTTACATTTACATATATATATATATATATATATATATATATATTTATATTAATGTAATTTATATTATATATAAATATATTTAATACATAAACATAACATTTTTCTTAAATATATGTGCATGTGTGTGTATTTATATATACTAGTGCTGTCAAACGACTAATTGCATCCAAAATAAAAGTTTGTTTACACAATATTTGAGTGTGTACTGTGTATATTTATTATGCATATATAAATACAAACACATGCATGTATATATTTAACAAAAATATGTTTATATATTATATATTTATATAACATAAAACACAATAATATAAATACATAAATGCATATACATGTAAATATTTTCAAAATATATACTGTATGTGTGTATTTATATATACATAAAAATAAACAGTACACACATATATGTAAACAAAAACTTTTATTTTGGATGCAATTAATCACGATTAATGTTTTTACAGCACTAATACATACATAATAAATATACACAGTACACACACATACATTATGTACACAAAAACTTTTATTTTGGATGCGATTAGTTGCGATTAATCGTTGCCCAGCACTATATAATATATATATTTTCTTTTCTTTCTTCACACAAAAAATATCACATAGCATATTCTTTATGATGTTGCATCATGTTTCAAGAAAATTAGGAGCAAAGTTTTAGAGGATTGTTTCAAACAGCATTTTTTGCATACTATGTTTCTCTCAATTCCTAATGAAATCGCTTCGAGGCTTTTTCCAACACTATTTGTGCTGATCTCTGAACCATAAGAAAATGTATTATTTCAAAGCTATTAAGAAATACATAATGGACAGTGGGTCTAATGAGCCTTATGTTGAAAACTCTTTGCATACTGTATGTCTTTAACTCAAGGAATAGGTTATTGTTTTCTTAGTATTCTTTTAGAAAATCAGCCTTTTTCAGTGTAATATTCTTCTATTATTATTTAGTCTGAACAAACGAGAAACAAAGGTAGGAAGGAGTAACCGAGATGGCCTTTTAAAATGTGCTTGTCTGAATTGCTCATCTAAATATATGGCTGGTTATACCGCTCTTCTCCATCATTTGATGAATAATTTTAGTGAATTTGTCCCAAAGTGACCGTCTTGCATTATAATCTGCTGTCAAACAGCAGGTATCACTTGCTCGAGAACAGACAGCCACTTACTTCCTGAATAAACACCGTCTGAATGGATGCCTACGACTCGGTCACGTGTAGGCACACGTGCACTCATTCTGATGTCAGTGGAGAAAAAAAAGGGGAAGAAAACGTGTGCTCCTTCCCGTGAGAACCCACCTGTGTTCTGTGCCATATCACCGAGGCTCTGGAGTGGCCTAATTTGTTCCGGCAGGGTCCTTTGTCATAATGGATCAGGAGGAAGTCGTCCTGTCAAACACACAACGTTACGAGAGGCCGGTCATTATCTACGTGGGTGTTCGGAACAGCTGCATGAAGGACGCTGTTTGCATTTACGGCCTTGACTGAAGGCTAACATCCTGCCTAAGCGGCGGCCACTTGACCAATAAAAATACAGTATGATAACAGCATGATGTTAAGAGTGTTAAGCTGAGATATTGAGCACTTACGTCCAGAGACTCCAGGCAGTACCAGCAGAAAGCATGCTTGCAGTTCTTACACATCATCTGGGCGCAGCCCTCGTCTCTTTCTATGTAGACTTTACATTTGGGACAGCGTTTGATGGGGGCGTCGTCATCGTCAGCCTTAAAGAACGAACTGGAAAAAAGAGATTATAGTAGAGTTAAAATGAACCATTTTCTCATTCCAGGTTGTGGGGTACAAAGGACAAAAAACACTGGTACTACAGTCCGTTCTTTTTTACTCAGACAGGCCGTTCTCTTTTATATACGTACTAAAGAGTTGTGGGCCAGGGACAGTGTTCACTGGTAATGGAGAGGCTGACCCACAGGGGCCGAGCTGACAGTTACAAGCCCATTCATTTCCAGGACAATTCCCAGTCTATTGATCTAAGGGAAGTGACACTGTGCGGCAAACCTCTCACAGAACGTTAAACAGCAGCAGAATCTGACTCACTGTACTGCAACACTGCAGATCAGTAAAGCAGTTTAGTAGCTTAGTAAAGTAGTATTAATCATAATAATAGTAGTAATGTGATTATTTCTAATTTGATTATATATACAACAGTGTTCAAAAGTTTGGGGTCAGTACTTTTTTTTTTTTTAAAGAAATTAATACTTTTCTTCAGCAAGGGTGCATTAAATTAAATCAAATGTGACAGTAAAGACTTTTACAATGTTAAGAAAGATTTCTGTTCTTCTGTGTTCATAAAAGAAGCAAAAATGTAAAAAAAATTATCGAAGCATTAAGTAACAAGTAGTGCACAGTATCTGCATATTAAAATGATTTCTGAAGGATCATGTGACACTGAAGACTGGAGTAATGGCTGCTGAAAATTATGTAGGTTAAGACCTAATTATAGCCATCAGATTGGATTCTTTTATGACAAGTGGGCTTATTAATTCTAATAAGCTAAGATATAATTTTTTTTTCTTCTACCCACACAGCCATAGCAGGGATTAACAATAAGGATGGCTGCTGGCCTGAGGCCAGTGTGAGAGAGTTTTTGGTTGGATGCCAATGAAAGTTTTACATTCACTGATATTGTACATCCATTTTTATGCCCTACAAACTTCAATGTTTAGTTTTCTGTAATGCATTTTACATTGTTGTTGCAAATTCTGTTGATGGGTCACCAAGATAATGCTAACTCAACAGTCTTTTGAAAAACTGTAATGTGAAATGTGAAAAATAAACCAATCAGTGATGTTCTACATCATATGACGTCAATCCCCAGCAAAAGTACTGTATAATGTCAAGCTTTTTGAAATTTTCTGTGTACACAAAAATAACTTTTGCAAAAACAAAATAAAATAAAATAAATATTGGAAAGAAAGCTACACGTTTCATTCAAAAATTGAAAATTGTGGTAGGGCAACTAAAAATTGTAATTACTGGCTCATCTGGGTCAGAAAAAAAACAAAACAAAAAAAAAACAAAGAAAAGTATTAGCATGTATTAGCATAAGTTTATTATCAAGTACACTGTAAATCATGTCAAATAACCTAAAAACAAATTAATGAATTAACTGTTTAACTGTTGTGGTGGCTCAGGATACCCCTTTTTTCCAAATATAGATATATATAATTATCAACTTTTTTAAGAGGCAGGTCGGCTCGTAGCTCCTTGAGGAAACAACAGCCCGTTTAAAGTGTAAATGGGGTCCAATTTGATTTCAAGCTGTCTAAAGAGTGTTTATCTCCCTCTGAGATATACTTTGGAGTTTAGGTGCAATCTCAAACATGAAATGATACAGAAATTGAGCTATAAACTTGAAAGGCTCTAGTGTGTATTAGTGAAGCAATTCACTTCAGAGCAGGCTGAGTGTTCATTCCTGTACGACCCAAGATCAAGGATCAGAAACTCCGCTCAATGATTCTTTCGCTTTTGTATGAAGTGTGCGTGTGACAGGAATGTCAAATAACACCTGTGCATGAATCTCTGGCTTACTGAGCCGAGAGCAAAGCACTCTTTAGCAACTAGAAGCAGAAGATCCATTCTTAGACTGAGTGTGTTCAATAGTGCAGAAAAACACAGACGGATCATGGTATTTCATTTCAAATCTCATGTCGACTTATCAACATCGAACATCATTACACAGAACATGCCTCATCGTGACAGCTGGATTCACATAAGGACCAGTGGGGAGGATGGGAGCGTTTAAAGGCACATCAAAGAGACAAAACTACACCGAGGCGTAGCTGCAGATGAATGAGGAGGAGAAAGACTTAAAGGAATATTCCATGCTCAGTACAAGATAAGCTCAATCAACAACATCTGTGGCATAATGTACCCCAAAAGAAAACTGATATTGACTCATCCTTTGTCTTATTTATAAAACAAGTGAGACATTACAACTGAAGTGAATGGGGCCCATTTTTTTTTTTTTTTTTTTTGGTCACACTTTATTTTAAGGTCCAATTCTCGCCTTTAACAAACTATTAACTACGACTTCTGCCGCAATAAATTCCTAATTTGCTGCTTATCAATAGTAAGGTAGTTGTTAAGTTTAGGTATTGATTAGGTATGTAGAATATGGTCATGCAGAATATGTGCTTTATAAGCACTAATAAACAGCCAATATGTTAATAAAAGGCATGCTAATAAGCAACTAGTTAATAGTGAGAATTGTTCCCTATACTATAGTGTTACCTTTTTTTTTTGAAAGCAAAAATATGAAAAGTTTAGGTTTGGTAAGATTTTTTTTTTTTTTTTTTTTTGAAAGAAGTCTGTTATGCTCACCAAGGCTGCATTAATTTGATCAAAGTACATTTGATCAGAGTGCAATATTATTACAATTTTAAATAACATTTTAATATATTTTAAAATGTAAATGATTCCTGTGAAGCTTAATTTTAAGCAGCCTCCAGTCTTCTGCATCATGATCCTTCAAAAATCATTCTAATATGCTGATTTGGTGATCAAAAAACGTTTTTATTTTTTAAATTATTATTGTCAATGTTGAGAACAGTTGTGTTGCTTAATATTTTTTGTGGAAACGATACATTGATTTTTTCTATATAGAATAGAAAGTTCAAAAGAACAGAATTTTAAACATCATTTTTCACATCATTATAAATGTTTTTACTTTCACTTTTGATAAATTTAATGCATCCTTGATGAATTTTGAAAAATTACATTACATAAAAAAACCCCAAACTTTTGAATGGCATTGTATAATTTTATAAATTCCCTTACATTAATTGTTCTCCTAAAACTTGTGATGATGTTCTAAAGTTTTCCCTGTAATTTTTTAGCAAGAAAGTTATATTATTGAATATTATACAAAAAAGTTAAAGGGATAGCTCACCCAAAGATGAAAATTCTGTCATTGAAAGTTTCAGTTGCGTTGCTGTCTATGCAGGGTCAGAAAGCTCTCAGATTTAATCAAAAGTATCTTAATTTGTGTTCCGAAGATGAACAAAGGTCTTGTGGGTTTGGAATGACATGAGGGTGAGTAATTAATGACAGAATTTTCATTTTTGGGTGATTTTTTTTTTCCAGTTTTTTCCCCACACTAAAATCATGTAAAGTTGTTATTGCTGTGGCTACAATGATGATACAAAGTACTTTAACATTTACTGACTGGCCACATTCACTTCTATAACCACATTCACTTCTATCACCACATTCACTTCTATTAAACTCAACTTGCACCGAATCTACAAAAAAGTCTTTAACAGGCAACAGTACCTGCTCTCTCCGGGCAGAAACGCGGTGATGGGAACGTTCTCTTGGCAGTCTTGGTCCGGGTGCCAGCTGGCCTTGCAGGCGGAACAGAACTCAAGTGTACAAACGTTGCACCGCACCAACTGCGGAAGCGCCGTGTCTGACTCCTTCAGCTGGCACACAGCCTGGCACGTGGAGGACGGGCACCAGGTCCGGCTCGGGTCCAGCAGCACCTCTGCAGGGGGTGAGAGATGAGAGATCAGACGCGGTTTCCACTAGTGTATATTTTCGGCTGCTTACTGCTGATGCAGGCTGACAGGTCACCATGGTTACACCATCAGAGATGGAGGGGTGATAGAAAAGAGCAGCTATGGCCTCATATGCCCTCAGGAACAAGATACCAGAGCTCCTACCAATCATAGTACTGCATAAATTCATTAGCTATATTAGATTTCATTAAGGCAAAAAGCCACATGAGGTCTGTGCATTACATTGATTTTACCACAATTCACGGCTGGGCACAACAGGAAGCGGAGATGCTGTTGTTCAATAAATAATTACATTTAATAATTATTATTATAAAATCTTTAATAGTAGCTAGGTTTATATTCTCTGATAAAATGTGATTGGTGCTTGACTGTGCAAAAGATCTGGATGTCTGGGTGTTGCTAGAGCATTTCTAGGTAGTTTTATGGTGTTCTGGGTGGTTTCTAAGGCATTTCTAGCTGGTTTCTAGGGTGTTGAGGGGTTGCTAGGTTGTTTTTATTGCCTTGGTTCTTCGTTTTTCCTATGCTTTTGCTAGACAGTTTCTAGGGTGTCCTGGGTAGTTGTCAGGACTTTGCTAAGTGGTTACTAGGTCATTTTTAGGTTTAAAAGGGCCTTTGTTATAGGTGTTTGCCAGGATTTTGCTAGGTGTTCCAGGTGGTTGCTAGGGTACTGCAAGTCTGTTTCTACGTTGTTCTTTTTTGGTTGCCAGGGCCTTACAGATTTGTTTCTAGATTCATGTCTTCTTGCTAAGCCATTGCTATGTGGCTACTAGGATATTCAGGGTGGTTTCTAGGGCCTTGCAAGATGGTTGGTGCTCCAAGTGGTCGCTAGGGCATTTCTAGGTGGTTTCTAGGGTGTTGCTAGGCAGTTGCATAGATGGTACTGAGTGGTTTCCAGGGTGTTCTGGGTGGTTGCTAAGACATTGCTATGTGGTTACTAGGATGTTCAGGGTGGTTTCTAGGGCCTTCCAAGATGGTTGGTGCCCCAAGTGGTCGCTAGAGCATTTCTATGTGGTTTCTAAGGTGTTGCTAGGCAGTTCCTTGGCTGGTTCTAAGTGGTTTCTAGGGACTTCTGGATGGTATGGCATTTCTAGAACCTTGGTTCTTGATGGGTACTAGGGTTTTGCTAGGAGGTTTGCAAAATAGGTTGTTCTTGGTGGTTGCTACAGTATGTGACTTGAGTTTCTTTCTGGTTCACATCCTCAAGTCTCTATAATATTCTGGTCTCTATATATAGTTTTGAATGTTGCCAAGTCAATAAAAAGCTACAGACCAACTATCCACTTTACAATAGTTTTACTGGCTCGTCTGCCTGACAAATGCATAAAAGCTCTGTTAGTGACATATGGCTAAGCTTGGTTATGTATGTAATGTGCGGTTGGGGGTAATTATGTTAGAAAGAGGGCTTTCATAAAATCCGCTGACTGCCATTTTTAGCCGTCTTGTTGAGTCAGGATGGCATGCATTTTCATCCGTCCCTGAATGCACTGAGAGACTCTCACAAACCGAACTCTCTCATCCTCTCCATCTGACACGGCAGGCCACGCGTGACTCCACATGAACTCTTGGCTCTGTTTCTGGGTGTGTGGATATGTTATAGCCACCATTCCGCTCCATTTCCCAGGAACACTGATTGGCTAAATGAACGCATTTTTACTCTCTCTCTCTCTCTCTGCAAGTCTCTCATTTATGATGATGTTGCTGCCACGTTTCTCATGAAAACCTCAAATGCAAACCAAAGAGAGACAGAGAGGGAGGCTCACAGCATGGGAGCATCTACTGCATATAACTACATTTATTTATTTTTCTTCCTTTTCAAGGCAATGTAATGCACTGGAGGGGGTGGACAGAGAGTATGTCTCAAGCAAATGTATCCTGTGGTTCAAACTACTGGAGACTATCAGAGTCCAGAGTCTGGGATCCCCTACTGATAGAAATAATGAAAGAAGCCGAGCACAAGGCACAGAGCCTCTGGTCTTTCCTGTTTAGGGGGAACATGTATGCTTTTGATCAAGCGTATCCAATTAACACAAGTTTAATTTACTCTTTATAAGTCTTTTGATCAGGGAGATTTCTGACTTGAAGCTACATTTGTTCAAATTAAAGGCATCTGAGGTCAGACTGATTCAGATACAGAGAGGAAACTTAAAGACTCTTCATGTGAACTTCACTTAAATCTAAGCCTTTTTAAATCCCAGGTTAAATCCACTTTTAACCCTGGGTTTCACGGTTGTAATTTTGACAGAGGGTTTGTAAAGCCTTAAACCCTGGATTATAAAGCACTGTTCTGGAAATGGCACCGCCAAAGGTATGAAGTTGGGCCTTTCGCACTTCAAATTGGTAGCCAAGGATAATTTTTAATCCTAGATTAATGTGATCCAGGATTTTAACACTGTTCATGGTTTACCTCGGGTTAGAGAATAATTCTTGGTGGCCAGAATATGGTTGCACCAGTAGTTTGTAAATTCTTACTTGCATTGGTATTTCCAAACTAGAGGCTTCGTAACAGCTAGATAGTATTTAAATAACTCTGTACTTTAAGGGATGGTTCACCCAGTAATGAAAAAAGAAGATATTCTGAAGAATGTGGATAACAAAACAGTTGACAGTAGCCATTGACATTCTAAGTATGAAAAAAAAAAAAATACTATGGAAGTCAACGGTTGAATATTGAATAAAGAAACTTCTACAGGTTTGGAACAAGTGGAGGATCAGTAAATGATGACAAATTTTTCTTTTTTGTGTGAACTATCCCTTTAATTTGGTTGCACTGTTTTTTTCTGAAGGCAGAACACATAAGTGCATATTATTACATGTACTTTCAACAATCCAAAATCAGCCTAGAAATTTATGAATAGAAGTTGTGTTGAAATGCTGTGAATTTCAGTTTATCCTATTGAAGTTGATTCTAACAGATTTTGCTAATGGTAAAAATTAATTTCCATTAAAATATGATACTTAATCATAAAGCAACATAATAGGTATTTTATATGTAAACGTGTATATTTACATATAAAATGTTTTATATATTGTCTATGGAAATGCTTATGTAAATCCACTCTGCTTGTCTTGAATGTGAAGATTATTTTATTGAAGTTTCCCAATGCCATGACACAAATGTAAAAGTGTGTTTATATATGCAAATTTATATAATAGATTTAGCAAATTTTAAACACTGTGTCACTATCAAAACATCCTGACCAGCCTGACATGGCAACATTGGCTCAACCAATGGCATGAGTTTGGGGCGGGGCTATTTGCTGCCCAGAAGAAGTGTTTTAGAAACCTGTTTGAAAACAATCATTACACACTTAGCCTAAATCTTTTAAAACTCAATGTTCACCTTACTTTCAACATAAGAGCAGGTGTGGCCATTTTTAGCTTGAAGGTGTGTTCAGCTGCTTCATATTTCAAACTGGTATTTATTAATTTTATTATTTAAATTTATTATCGTAATAATAATCACACTGGTTTGTAGCTAGATTTACTGTTTTCTGCACTAGTTATTTACCTATAGTAGCTAATGAATCAGAAGTCTAGCACATGGACAGGAAATAGCTTACTTCTACATTGAAAAAAAAAAAAAGGATGGCTAGAATTTATTTTAAGATACAAAACTGAATGTCAGGACTGTGGTATGGTAGTCAGCAGCATGAGTTTTAAAACTTTGGTGCTCACGTGGACAAAGCAGGTTTAAATCTGGTGTTTTCTGATTTCTTTTTCTCCCAAATGATAATCAGAAATACAAAAAAAAAAAAGTTAACAAAATGAGGCGGAGTTAAATTAGGTGTCGGCAGGTGGCAGGCTCTCATTGTTAGACACAGAAAGCACAGGTAAAAGCCTCCACTCTGCGACAGCATGAGGTCAGCTGGACCTACACGTGTCCAGTGTAGTCCACTCACATCCCTTTCATCCTCACACGTACACCTGTGCCAGCCTATTTGTCTGCTGTGAGTCACCCTGAGTCATCTAGGACAGCAAGCATGGAGCTCACCATCAACAAACACGCACACGTGCCTCATCTGCTGCTGTCAGATACTAATTGCCCCCCTGATGGACAGACAGCCGCTTTCCACTTACCCTTCTCAAACTGCAGCTTCCTGTACCTCTGCATTATCTCTGTGGCCACCATGCATTCAATCTGAGAGAAAGCGAGACAACAAAAGCAATTATGAAACAATGTGGTCTGATGGATACGAAAGCACTTTTCGTTTTGCAGATAGCGCATTTAGCATTTCAATTTGATGTGGGTAAACACATACCCAACATCAAATATGGCTTCTAATCTAATCACTGTCTCGAGATCAAACAACACGGCAGGAATATGCATAGTGAATTTTTGCAGTTGCGTTTGGTGATGCTAGTGGTGCAGAAATGACATACTTCAGTTTTAAGGATTGCCAAAAGATGCTTTAGTTGTTCTGATGCTTTGCATCTGGGTCTGATTCATCTGGTTTAGCTGCTTTGATACTGAACGAGCCAGCCATCCTCACAATGAGCCTGCAGCACAGAGGAGGAACCCTGCCCTCCGACTGACCTCATACTTGGAAGGATTTCGCAGTGCAAGCCACCGAGGGGAGAGTCAGACTGGAGAGGTTTCAGCATCCATTTTATACTAAAAGGGTTTTAATCTCCTCTTGATGAGATAGGGATTCGTTTTAGGATTTTTATTTGGAAAGTAATGTATTTGGCAGTTTTTTAGAAGCTGTGACTTGCAGGGCTTGTCGAAAAAAAACTGCATTAGCAGATTAGCAAAACTGTAGATTAACATTACTACAATATACAGTGTTTAACAGATCATTAGCTCTGTATTTTTTCATGAATTTTTATGATTTAAATCAGTTTTTTTACTTCAAGGACCCCTCGTTGAAAACGCTGATGCTAAAATTAAAGTCCCTCACATTTACTTTTTTTTTTTTTTTTTTTTTTTTTTTTTTAAATACAGGAATATGTACACCACCATTTGAAAAGTTTGGGGGTGGTAAGATTTTTAAATGTTTTTGAAAGAAGTGTCTTATGCTCACCAAAGCTGCATTTATGTTATCAAAAATAAGAATAAAAATAGTAATATTGTGAAATATAATTCTTATTAAAAATATCTGTTTATATTTTTAAAATGTAATTTATTCCTGTCATGGCAAAGCTGAATTTTCAGCATTCATTCCTCAAGGCCTCAGTGTCACGTGATCCTTCAGAAATCATTCTTTTATGCTGATTTGCTGCTCAAGAAACATTTATTATTATCATCATCATCAATGCTGAAAACTGTTTTCAAGGCAACCAAAACTGTTTGTTTTTTTTCCATTATTGTATGATGAATAGAGAGTTCAAATGAACAGCATTTATTTGAATATAAATATTTTGTAACAATGTAGAAGTTTTTACTGTCACTTTTGACCAATGCAATTAATGCTTCCTTGCTAAATGCATTGATTTCTTTAAAAAACAAACAAACTATGAATCATGACCCACTCTTATGAACAGTAGTGTATTGTTGACAGTACCTCATTTTCTTGTAAATGTCCACGTTTTGGACAGGCTGAGTCTGGACAGCTGATGGCCGTTTCAAAGCCCTCTTTGATGAGAAGTTCCACATACTGCTTCAGGCACTTTAAAACGATAAGACATTAAAAATCAGTTAATTAAAAAGAAAATATAGAAAAATATATTATGTGAAAGCAAATTCTGCTTTTAACGTCTTGTTTAAATTGCTCAATGTATCTGTCAGAGTTTCTACAGAAGCACTTAACCACTTGTAATGAACTGTTAACTTCCTCAAAACAATTACGCTGTGTAACATCTCAATTTAACGAAGACGCAGTCACTTGTCCAAGACTAATTATCCTCCAGTGTTAGCAATTTGTGAACTCACTGCTTTAATAGGCTATGAATTTTTTTTTTTATAATTTATTTTATGCTTCAGCAGAAATACTCGTGTCATATTTTCCCCTCTCTCCCACTCTTTCTCTAAGAAAGAAATAAAGAGATAAAGCAAGAAAGCAAGCAAGAAAGAAAATACTAAATATATAACATATATAAATAACATTTTGATCTGAACAGACTAACAAACTAAATGGATTTGAGCTTCAGGAATGTTTGGTAAGGGAAATTCTGAGGGCGTTGTTTCCATAAACATGCTTCTCTTAAGACACAAAGGCAGTTTTGTTTCAAGTGAGCTCAGACAACCAAGACAAGGCCTCTTAGAATCAGATGAGGAGATGTCTTCCCTTTACCCTACTCTAGAAGCTTCCTTTCCCCAAATGTTGCTTGCAGCCTCAAGATATAAATAAAACTGGTCTCGGATCAGTGTAAAAACACAGCAAAGGGAAACTGCTCCCAGAACAGAAAACCTCTGAGGGTTGAAGACTCCAATGTTTATTACTGGACTGTGAATCACATTTCTGAAACAAAATACAATTCAGTCAGCCTGTAGAGAATCTGTCTATAGCTGTGAACTCTGTGCATAAATATAAACACGTTTCAAAATGTCTGAAGCTTATGTAAGAACTCCACTGATTTATTTTTAGACGTTCTGTTCCTCAGACAGCAGTCAAAAATGAAATAATTCAGAGAATTAATCTTCATTCTTAAAATAAGGCTAAAACACACATATTATATAATTTCAACTATATATATATATATATATATATATATATATATTCAACTTTTATTTATTTTACTTATTTGTTTTATTATCTACTTTGATTTGATAAATAAAATAAAAATAAATCATGTTAGGTGCTACTTACCAGGGTGCAGAAGACGCATTGGCACTGGGTGATGGTGGTCATTTGCTCCAAGGGAAACTCTCCAAGACACAGCTTACAGGACACCAGCGGGTCCAGGGCCAAATCCCAGGTGGGTCGGTACCTAGCTGTGGTCATGATGCCTGCCGCAGAGCTGAAAAACACAGAATGGCTGCTATTACAGAAAGCCTGCACACTTTAATACACCTATACAACCAGCGCAAAGCTTTTAACCGCTGTCAATCTGAAGTGCCTACTGCTGCTGCAGCCACGATAAGTGCTTTTGTGATGCCCAGCGCTAATATCCACGGCATCACAAACACCAACCCTCTAAATGCACATTAAATTAGCCACATTTCGTTTAGTGAAGGTCTAGCAGATGCGGTGCTGAAAGGGTCAAATACATTTACCCCCATTTATATTATATAACTGAAGGCCTGGCCACGAAGTGCTCTTCTGAGATGCGTTCGGGAGTCTAGTCTGACTGTAATGGAATGAGAAGTCGGGCCGGATAGACGGAGCAATTTTTCCTCTTCTGCTGCTGAATGAAAGATGACTTCACTGCGTGGTACTCCATAAATGAGAAGGTCAGGAGAGAGAAAGAGAGAAAGAGAGAGAAAAAAAAAAATCGTACTTCACTCTCTGCCTACGTCTCTCCTTTTAACAGTTTTTCAGAGAGGGATATTTTTGGAAGTCTCGACTATGAGACACTTCCATTTTCTCACGCTGAAGTGGGCTGTTTTGCACAGAGAGACTCGTGTCTTAAGTGTTTACAGGAAGTGCCTGTGAGAACATCAACACTCTGCCTTGGCTGCTAGGCAACGGGGGAATGGGAACGAGGCAGATACGCTTCTGCCGGTGGCGGTACATGTATTTAAGGCAGGTGCACTTGTGGCAGGATGTCAGGTATCTTGTGCTGAGAATCACCCAGGATGCTTTTAAACATTGCAGACAGTGCTGTACAGAGTGGTGTGGTGTAGTGGTTAAGGTTTGTGCTATTTACCGTAAAGCGCTTACTGTAACACCAGGTTATGCAGGTCCTGTTAATGGCACAGTTCTATGATACTGCATGAAATTCGCCTGAAAACAAATTCATTCACCCTAGTTGTGTTCTGATAAAGACTTCTACTTTTTTGATGGAAATGTGCCACAGTTGTGTGCTAGTTGGTTGTCAGAGCATATAGAGTACAACAGTTGGGTTCCAGATGTAAAATCCCATTCATTTTCTACATATGTGAATTTTTCACTATTACTTCTGAAATTTTAAGGACAGGAGTGTGAGGACAAGGTCGTTTATCAATACTAAATGCTTTTGTTTAAACCTTCAGCCCCTGTTTAACCTTATTTTTTTAATAATCATTTATAAAAGCGAGAATACTGGTGAGAAACTACATTACCCATATACATTTTCAACATTGATGGGTAATGTAGTTTCTCACCAGTATTATCTTTAAAACTATTGTAGTTCTGGTCCCACTTTATATTAGGTGGCCTTAACTTAACTACTATGAACTTACATCAAAAAATAAGTACAATATACTTATAGAGTTCATTTTATATTGCATTTTTGCTGCTGTGGAGGTGTTGAGTAGTCAGACTTGCTCATTAGAAGGGGCTGTCCCAATACTTTTGTCCATATACTGTATTTACACAATCATTGCATTGTAAATGATTAATTTAAACGTAAGTAGAGTAGTAGTTAAGGCCACTTAATATAAAGTGGGACCGTAGTTCTTTCTCTCATAAAATTCGTTAAGTACACATTCTTCTACTTTCGTCGATTTTCAAATACTTGTTTTGCTTCAAAGTTCGTAATGTTATGATTCACCTCACAGATGGATTGTTTGGGTTATAACTCTTAAGAATTTTTTTAAGGCCTAAGGGAAAAATGAATAAGAAAAATACTTTAGAAAAGTGGGTGAGCATTGTTGCAGTCTTTTAGCGGATTGCTATGCAGTTGCTATGGAGTTTCAGGTGGTTGCTAGGCTATTCTATATGGTTATATGGTAAACGCTATGAAAAGTACACCTCTACTCAAAAAAAAAAAAAAAAAGAAAGAAAAAAAAAATTGCACAATAAGGTACATACAGATATCCATAACACAAGTGATGGTACACAACAAAGTTTAATACTTTTCTTCAGCACTCACCTTAATAGGTTGCATATTGCGAGAAGAGAGGTTTTGCATAAGACAATCAAATGTTATTTGCTCCGAGCATAAGCACAGAATTAAAAAAAATCCCCTTAGTGCTACAGAAGTGAAAGAGCTCTTAAGCTCTCACTCATCATTTCCACAAAAAGTCTTGGCTGTTTCCGCTTGATAAGTTTAACGGGATGAAGTTTTGATGGCTTGATAATGCGCCACTGCAGCCTCCTGTATCTCAAGAACAGAGATGCCAAAGAAAGCTGATTTTGCTGGTCGAGCTCAGAAGTCTTACATCACCCTCCCTTCAATCTGTCACAACCTGTCTCGCTCGTCCACATCCATCCATCTCTGACACTCTTTCTCTCTGGCGTCCTCATCCACCTCTGAGCAACACAGAAGAAAAGACCTCACTCACTAGATATCTTATGAAACAAATGGGAACTAGATATTTATGCTGATTTTTGGCCCAGGAATCAAGGAATTTTGGCGAAGGAATCAGAAATGAAACTGTTATTTTATTATATTTTTTTATTTTGTGCATATATATATATATATATATATATATATATATATATATATATTTCTTCAAAAGCACTAAAAGAATCTTTAATGGAATCTTGTTGAATTAGAACTAGAATCATTAATTCCCAGCAATCCCCATCCTGTTTCACACACCCTCTACATCAATCATCAAGGTCTGCAGAGACAAATGTTCTGTGAGAAAAGGTGGTGCATGGGAAAGTTCAGAGCTGCATTACTCAGAAAGCAATTATCACTTTCCAACACCGAAACAATAACAAGGAAAAACACAAGTAATCCACAACAAGGCAGCCTTTATAGAGAACATCACTATGCCCTCATTTCAGTTTCTTATCAGATCACTGAACAAAGAGAACAGTCATTTATCATGAGCCTGGGCTGCAATTTGATCTACAACATTATGAAATACAGCCATGTTGCAACTTGCATTAAGGAATAGTTCACACAAAACTGACAATTCTATAATTTACTCACCCATGTATCAATGAAATGCATTTCTTTCCTCTATGGAAGAGAAAAGGAGATATTTTGAAAGTGCTTTTTTCATCCATACAATGAAAGTCAATAGGGTCTAGACTTGTTTGGGACTCCATTGACTTTCACTGCATAAGACAATCTTCACAATATCTTCTTCTGAGAGAAGAAAAAAGTCATACAGGATTGAGAAGAAATGTGGGTGAGTAAATCAAGACAGAATTTACATCTTTACTACTCATGACTCCTGGATTTAATGGTCTATCTACAGTAGCTGTAACATTATATGCAATGTAAACACATCCATGCTCAGGTGAACCTGAAACCAGACTGATTATTCAGGGTTTCCCCAAGACATCCCATTGACTCGACGGTTTTGAAAATACATAGTTTTGTACATAATAGTTACCACATTGTGGTTACCGTCATAAACCTGTGGTAACTTTCTAAAACAATAAATTAAATAAAAATCTTCTTATACTTTCTAAAGGAAATGTCTTCTTCATCTAAGCATCAATAACTATAGTATTTTGGCCCACAGTATTATTTCCATGACATCTGCTGTTTCTCAGTTGGTCACAAACATACTAGTAAATATAAGTCTATTACCTTATCTTCTTCCATACAGTTCTTTTCCTTCTTTAGATGTTCAGATATGAAATAGGTGCAGAAGGTGGAACCTCTCAAAGGTGCTGTTCTCTAAGTCTCCCCTCCATTATTTATTCTCCAAGAGAAATGGGTCAGTCTCACAATGAAAGCTGAGAAGTACAGATGCCTGAATATTTCAAGATATGGATGTCTCAGTCCTAACCGCCACAAACATGAACACAATGTTCCCTTACTCAACTTTATCTGACATATGGGTACTACTTAATCATTATTGAAAAGAGCAGAAGCATTTACCTGCCCCATGGGCTCAGTTCGTCCTCACTTATCATAATTGTGATAACATAAAAGTGTCATATTTCTCAATCAACCATTGTGTTGTAATACTGTAGGCTTTCATAACACTGTCAGACAATAATTGCATAAAGGAGACCAGTCAGATGCCAAAAACACACCAGACTGGGATGAGAACAGATATAATTTTTGCTTTTCCCACATTATAATATTGAAGAATGAACCGACGGGGAATATATGATTACACTGAAAAATAAGGCTATGCCCAGAAAACAGGCCTACGTATCGACATCACAACTTGATCTTTATAGAAGCTCTGCAAGTCCAATGCGGCTTTTCAAATGTTGTTGCGCGTCATTTCCTCCCACTGGATGTTGTCATGACCTGCAAGTTTTCGATCTGGTAAGGTCAAACTGAACTCAACATTTTTTCCTCGCTCTGTTACTTTCAAAAAATCCAGCATATTGTGAGCTTAACTATTTACTAAAACTAACAATTTATGACGTGTATAACAAGTGGTTTGCTCAGAACATCTAAATTCACTAAATTCTATTTTTGAAGTTTTTTCCCCAATAGGTTTGATTATCAAAGTTCAATTATTTATTGCTAACAAAACAGCATTTTAATAAAAGACACCAATGTTCAATAAATAACCCAATTTACTAATGATAAAAGTCCCTGAAACAATTTCTTCATTAAGTAATGTTCATTATAGCCTAATGCTGTGTTCACATCATGTCGGAATTACTGTAATTACAAGATGACACCTGTCAGATTCCACTCGAAATGGTTCACATCTTTCGACTCAGAATTATTAGTTTCTATGACAACAGAAACATATTTAATCACTAAATTAATTCAATAATTCTACGCTATATGCTCTTGCAAAATAATGAACAAAGAAATCTCACTAGATAACAGGCTAAAATGACATGTGTAGAGATACCTATCTTTAGCTTTTGAGGCCGCTGTCATTTTTATTAATTTTATGTGATGTTATGAGTCAAATCAAAGCTTTACATGTTCATTGTAGACAGGAACAGTTCCATAAACTCGAAATTATAAAATTAAGGAACACGTCACAATAAAACAGTATTAAATTTACGTGTGTGTATCGAATAGCCTTGAAAATGGCTCAGCCAATCAGATTTTAGAGTCTGAACCATCTGTTTTAATAATGGTTTTTTGCTTTTTAGATCTACGAACATTCAAATTCTGGCCAACAGTCATCAGTAAATAACTCTTTTTTTTAAATTCTTTCTGTAAAGCTGCTTTGAAACAATGTGCACTGTGAAAAGTGCTATATAACTAATTTTGCTATGGTTGATAAAATATTTTATCTAAATAAACGCAAAAATTAAACACTAAAAATTTAAATTAATCAACTGCATCACAAAATGTCAATATACAGTATGTTTGGATTCTGAAAAGGTTTTGATGTAAAAATGTGGGGATGTCCCTGAATGGAGGAGCCCCCGGTTTTCTTCTAGCTGCACTGGTCTCTGACTGCAGGCTGTGTGTGCACCCCCTGAGGTGGGATGTCAGCACTGAGTCGCTCTTTCTGTAAAGGTCATATTCCTGGCTTCGTGTCAAAAACTATAACCTCATTAAACAGCCACATTACAAAGTGAATGCCAAAGTAGCATACAACAAATGTCTATACAGGTTTTAGAAAGTGAGAAAATAAGATGATTTTAACAAAAGTTAAAAAGGTAAAAAAAAACAAAAAAAAAAAAACAAACAAACTCAGCTTAAAATGATCCATTTTAGAGGCTGTCTCACTTCAAGGGAGAGTTCACCCAAAAATGAAAATTCTGTCATTAATTACTCACCCTCATGTTGTTCCAAATCCATAAGACCTTCGTTCAGAATTTTCATTTTTGAGTAAACTAACCCTAACAGATTTAAAACACTAGGCGTCATCATACACTTGGTGACTTTGTAAATAGCTACAGAAGAAAAACTGGGCATCATACACTGAACAACTGAGGTGCTTTGAAAATATTATCCATATAAAACTGTCATTTACAGACAAAGCATTATGAAATAGTTTGCCTCACAAAAACAGAAGTTCATTCGTAAACTCTCCATTACATTGTGCACCGTTTACAAAACAATCTGTAGTCAAATGCTCTGAACAAACACAATCCTCAGATGCAATATGAATCTCCATTACAAAATAAACCATTCAGTTGTTCCTAACACTGGGGTCCTTCTGAAGACTGTACAGATCAGAAACGGCAAAGCAAACATTTTTTTTTTTATTCTTCCAATATGTATACTGAACCCAGTGTAGACAGCATCACTGATTATATATATACTATATCACATGCCACATGCAAATGTACTTGACTCTGATTCTTGACTCAAGATTTACATGGAAGACAAGAAACTAGTGCATAAAGCTAAAAACTTCAAGTGGCCATGACCCTGTGCGGACAAACACTGCTGTAACGGTATATACAAGAATCATGGAGTTAAATTTAATACCTTTTAAGACCTTTTTAAGACTCTTTCCATAAAATTTAAGACCTCATCGACCTCAGTTTTAACCGGTCACATCGGCGACACTTTAACTTACATTTACTGCATATTGATCGTAAGATAGTTAGGGTTGGGTATCGTTTGAATTTTATCAATTCCGATTCTGCTTATCGATTCCGATTCTTTTCGATTCCCAGTTTCGATTCCGATGTGATTAAAAAAAATGAAGTCAAACATTTAGATATCAAACATATTTATTCTTTAGTCTTTCTTTAATCTCTTTTTGCAAATCTTTTAGTTGCAGCTGAATACCTTGAACAAAAATCAGCAGGCTACATAAAAACTGGACTCATTTAAGAGCTGTTTGTGTGCAAAATATCCTTTAAAAATCAAATGGAGGTTGTGGTTCTCTCATGATTCTGAAGAAAAAAAACATTAGACAATTAAAACAAAAAATATGAATGAATGATTCAATGACTCACTCAAGATTTACTTGTTTCATTACTGGATGAATCAGCGTTTTTGAACAAATCTCTTGAATGAAAGACAAATACATTTTAACAGCCCCTTTTCGCCACCTCCTGGCGCAACAATGTAATCGATAAAACTTTTTTGAAGTGTCAAATTACATTCAAACTTTACTCTGTGATCGCTACCGTACACATCATATTTCATATCCGAACTAAACTTTTATCCCAGTACTTCTGTGATTATTTGAATGTTTGTAACACAGAAACAATGATACTTTGTGGTTGAAAAGACTGTTTGTGAAGCTGTTTGATTCATATACATGACACCTGCTCTCTTTAGGTCAGCCACAAACGCAGATTTAAATGTTAAAGTCACACTGGTGTGATCGTACACTGCACGGACGAACCAAGAGTGATCACACAGTTGTGATCGCACCATAGTACTGAAGTATGAATAAATGTGTTTATTTATAGTTTAATAATTGAATAATAATGCATTAAGTATTTTATCTTTAACTGTAGAATCTGCTAAATATATTCAGCCAACACAGACTTGTCGCTGTAGGTTTGTTACTCTGAATTTACTCTGCATCTCTTAATGCCCAGGTCTATTTTGACATTGGCTTGGCAGATAGTTCATTCCGTTCATTGCTACAGTATCACTGTCGATCATAGCAATGACTTAAGGAACAATTTAGCTGATTCACTCGCGTAATTTTTTTACACTCGCATTTGTCATTCCTGAAACAGTATTCGGTCGTGGACAAACAAAACGTTTCTTCAAATTTAAAAAGGATTATGTGAGAAACCTTTTTTCCTGTTATAATGAGAAGATCTGCGAGTGCATAGAACTCCGTAAACAGAGCGGTTAACTAACTACAGTAAACACTTCTGATCTGATTCTGATCGCCTTCCGACACACAGAGTAGCACGCCTCACGGTTACTCCTAGAGACGGCCCTCAGCCATGGTTCTAACTCCTTCTCCTCCAGCCATTTGCACAAAACTTGCATTTCCCCATTAGTCAACAATGCTGTTTAACAACCGGGTGTAAAGGAACCTGCGCTTTCACGCAGCAGTCAGTCAGTAAGCGCGGTAACACGTGATGTCAAATCTAGCGGGATTCCATTAATAAACTACACAGAATCCCTATTTGCCTACGCAATAATTAAATTCAGACTTTAGCATACAACCTCTTTGGACAAATATACATAATGAAAAGATGCAAAATTTAATACCTTGGAAAATGGCTTTTAAGACGTTTTAATTTTTATTTTTTTTTGTAAGGGCCTTAATTTTCTCTAAATTGATTTATCAACTTTTAATACTTTAAGACCCTCCAGACACCCTGTGTAATGTCAAAGTGAAACACAGGCACCCATGTGCAACTCTTCCCTCACTGTTTGTTTGCCCTTGCCAAATGACCCACATTTATCACCCAAAGCGATTGAGTGCTCTTTTATTTTTGGCTCCATCTTTATAAACTTTGGGATCCCAGAGGTGAAACATTCCCAGTGAGCAGCCAGGGACTATTATCTTCAGCTCCCAGTAGTGAGATCAAAACTGAAATCTACAACAGGCTGCTTTACTGAACTGATACATCAAGTGATCATCCTCCACTTCATTCATCAATGGTTATTTTGTAGTTCAGTGACTCAGACAAGGCTACAATAACAAACCTGCATGAAAACATGGGCCAATGCCAGCCTTCAACCCTGGAATGCGTCATTCATGACACCAACAGTCTCTTCTCTAAAGAAGTTTCCTTGAATGTCATGGGCTAGATTAATGGTCAGCACATCCAAAAGACTAATCTAAATAAGGCGGCTGTTTTTTTGAGAACTCCAGATTAATCAAAGCATATGACCTAAGCCCGATTCAGACGGTAATTGTTTCTCATATGGACATCTGTAAAAATAAATTTACATATCACCTCAGTGATAAAACTCATGGATTCGGATGGCGATTTATTCATAGTGGAGAAGCGAGTTCTGTGATCCTACAAACCCGGGAACGTGCTGCTCACATGCTGTAAATGAAATGAATTCTATTTACAAATTTATTCTTATTATTGTGTAAAATGCATTTAAAAATACTTATGTAAAATGTATTCTTATTATTCCAAGCATATTTTATAACATATAAACCTATTTATTATTTGATTATTTAAATCTCCTGTTTGAAAATAGGAAAATAGACGCGCTATAGTTGCATATAATTATACACGATATAGTTATGTATATATTTGTTTATAATACACATTTTGAAATTGAACTGCATACCTGCTGCTGCCATAATAAAGACCCATTTCGAATGTTTACGTGCCCTTTCTTCTCTTTCTGCCTCCACTCACTGTGGTGGAACAGTTATGAAGTATTGTTCTTTTAAATACTTTCCAGCATTTCAGAAATAAATGTGTGTATGCAAATTACACCGAAGTACAACAGTTACCTTACAGTGTTCAGGAGTGCTCAAGAAGGATTTAAACACTGAATTTTGAATCGGTTTCTTCTCGTAGACTCAGAGACGTGGATTCAGACGGCAATTAAATTAGCACACGGCCTTGGTGTTTGTCAAAAAACAGTAGGTAATTTTTCAGCCGGGGATTTTTACGGGGGTGGTGAGAGATAAACACTGACATTCTGGATTCGGATGGCAATTAAATAACCGACTACCCCCTGTAAATGGTGAAAATCACTTACGTCCCCATGAGAAACAATTAACGTCCGAATAGGGGTTAAATCAGTTCATTTCTAACTACGTTTACAGAGATGGTATCCTTTTTGGAAAGAAGCACAACTAGCCCAAATCCAGCTAAATCCAGGTAGCAGCTGTCTTTACATAGTTTCTAGCTGGCTCAAAGTAGTTCAGGTGGTTGATCAACTGAACCACCATTAACTATTGAGCTAGTAATAGAAACAAGTCAAGATGTTCAGTTAATCATCCAACAACTGTCTAGTCAATTAGTGAAGTCTAGGGGTGGGCGATATAACCAAAATCTTATATCACGATATGAGTAATTTTATTTCGCGGTAACAGGAATGACAGACATCGGGAATTTTAGACTGCTGTCATATGTGTTTTCTTTCTCAGCTATTTGCTTTCATGTAAGACATTACTGTGTTTATGAGGATACTTGCAAAGACAGGCATTTCGAAAACATACAAGTGTGTGTATTTAACCATTCAAGGCCTATAAAGTGCCAAAACTAATACTCCCACGCTCTATGAGCACCGTCTTCATGTGCACACTTCTCTGACAGCACTCATAAACAGTCTCTCAGACAGCGCACCACATATAGCGGAATGTGTTCTCTTTCTCTGCTGACTGCATTTCAATGGCTTAAAATCACTTGTTTTTAAACCAGAATGCTTAAAAAGTCATGCAGACGTTTTCGTGACCATGTGGCACAGCAACATCACGTGCGCATGTTGATCGAGACGATAGCTGACAAATTTCTACTGGTTAATCGTGTCTACCTGTATATCGCCTATGGAAGACAAATAATGACAAATGTCTTTGAAAACAAAAAAGCATGTTGAATTGCACTAACTGAAAAAAAATAATGCATTGCATTAACAGAGCTTGCATTTTAATGCCTTGTATTTTTAGGTCTTGCATTTTTAGGGGCTGAAATTTAACAGTTGTTTTTTTAAGTTTAGAATATTTCAATTCAAAACATTTCACACACATTTTCATCACTAAAAATTCAATCATTCATATTCACCTTCCAAAGTTCACCTCTGAAATATTCAAGCTGTTTAAAAATACGATGTATAACTTTCAACAGGATTATTTTAGTTTTTTTGTGTAATTCAACATGCATTTTTGTTTCAAAGACATTTGTCATTGTTTTTCTTCCATAATCACCTCTAGGGCTGCACAATAAATCGAACTGAAATCGAAATCATGATTAGACTGAAGCTGAGATTGTCATGCGTATCTTTCAGTGAAGCACGGTTCTGTGATCAGTAGTAAATCTCCATCCAAAGGCCAGAGGGCACTCTCGCTCGGAAAGTCCAAATACGCCCCGCAGAAACCCAGTTGCTGAATAAACAGAAGACTTAAATGATTTCATTGATTCAACATGACTAATAAACATATGACTACGGCAATATATGGTTTATCTGAGTTCTTATTATTATAATTTTTTTATAATAAAGTATATGTAAAGTATATCTATAATGCAAAGCTAATCGACATTTATCGCCTTTATTACTGCTTAGAATACTATGAAATATGTTGCGTGCCTTATTCTGTGATAGAAGCCACATCACCTCACAGAAGGATTTATTTCAAACACTCGACTGACATTATGAAGTGACATTACGAAAAACATGTTATTAAATGTGGTATTTTCACGTGCTTTCAGATGGATCAGCATTTACTACACAGAGCTGTAGTTCACCGAGAAGCTACGCAAACAGTTGTCATTATCGTGAACGATTTCTTCGATTTCATAATCATTCGATATCGTCTGCGATTTTTTTGCGCAGCTTGTCAGTGAACAACGGCTCTGTGTAGTAAATGCTGCTCCATCTGAAACCAGGTGATGGAGATTTACTACTAATCACAGAACCGGCTTTACTGACAAGATGGGCATGACAATCGCATTTTATTAATCGTGCAGCCCTAATCGGCCCCACCCCTAGTGAAGTGAATATCCATGCACTGGGGGAAATGGGGGACTTAGGCAATTTCTGTTGTTTTTTTTGTCCTGCCACAAACCCCAAAAAGCTTCTTATCTAAAAAACCCATAACAAATACGTCAGATCGAGGTCAAGTGAACCCAAAACCAGTTTATACAAGCTGTAGAAGCTTTCCAAAACAGATTATTTGATTACTCATTTAGGCAATACACTGACTAGTCAAAAAAAAGAAAAAAAAAAGAAAAAAATTAAAGTACTTTGCGCATTCCTACCTGGTAGACCAGGAGTGTCCAATCCTGATCTTGGAGGGCAAAGGTCCTGCAGAGAATAGCTCCAACCAGCTTCAACACTACTGCCTTGAAGTCTGAAGATCTTGATTAGCTGGTTCAGTTGTGTTTAATTGGGGTTGGAGCTAAACTCCACAAGACAGTGGCCCTCCAGGAACAGGTTTGGACACCCCTGTAGTAGACAATCTTGGTTGACCTGATGAGAGATGGTAGACCTTGGTTCCAAAATCTGTGCCAAAATTGATTGACCAGCTACACCAACCTCGTATGACCTGGTTTCTACATCGGTATAAGATGGTGAACCAAGATGTGTGTGGATCACAGAGATGCAGTTTCAAAATTTCAGACAAGTACTGACTTGGCAGGAAGACAGCAGAATCATGAGGATGTGATAAAACAGCAGAATGAGCTCTCAGAGAGCCTGAAGGAGGAATATCTTGGAGAGCAAAGACAATCTGATCAAAGTTACAGGAGTATGTACTGTAAAGGTCAATCCTCCAGAATAAGGAGAAGATTTCTCTAATGATCTGAAGTCATTCTGACTAGCATCTTCCAGATGATGGAAAACATTTTCCAGTGTGACTAAAGCATACCATTATCTCCAAGGATGAATATGATTGCAGCAGAATTAAAACAGTGAGAAATTTAGCCTCTCTGTAGTGTGAAGACAAGGATTTGAATTATTAAAAAGGACAACAGCTATGTCAGAATAAAACTAAATCAAAATATGAAGAGACATCTTTCTTCTCAGAAGCCTTGTGGCGCATCATTTGTGCCTGAAAAATTAAGAGGATATGACAAGCATGCTGCGAAGTACTTATTTCTATTGACACGATCAGAGACTGAGAGCCTGAGGTTATCTATGAATTCCATCTGTTGTCACTCAAAGTTCTGCTAATAAAAAAATATATAATTAAAAGAAGAAAATAAATAAGTTTAAACAGTTAAATTTAATACCGAGAATATTTTTATGTGAGAAATATAAAGGATTTAGCCAACAAAAAACATAAGCCATTGATAAATGTTTGCTTTTCATTTACAAAAGGTCTTTTAAACATTCAGATGCTTCTTTTCTTCACCGTTAGTTGGAAAACAAAGTTATGAAGTGTTGCCTATATGCAATAGTTGTGAATAAGCTCTGAATCACAGATGCTGAGGACAGAACGTGCCCAAACTTCTCTTCTTCAGAAAACACACCCTCACTGGAACACACTTCATACGCAAACACCGCATTGTCTTGGCTTGACACTCCAGACACACACTTCTAGAAATCTCCTAGTTTTGCTGAAACAGAAATGAGTATCTGAAAATAAAATAATTTTAACATCATTGTACAAAATCATAAGCAGGAACAAAATGTTCTGTGCCATATAAAAAAAAACCTGAACTACTGTTTAAAAATGTGTTTTTCTGTGCAGCTCAATAGATGAGTCAGGTTTCACTAGTTTGCTGAGGCAATCAAAGCTCTACTTAAACTCGTAAAATTGTGGCGGCAAGCCACAGCAGCTACCAAGCAGTTCCAAAATGGTGAGAAAATCTTCCTGTTTTAAAGTTGTTGAGAAAGGTAACTTTCAGATGAAGTTTATTATAGGAAATATAGTCACACTAAGATAAAAAGTCACAAATGTGAGATATAGTCTGGATTATAAGCTATAAAGTAGCAATTGTGAGATAAAATTGCAGTTCTGATAAGTAGTTACATTATGAGATACAAAGTCTCAATTACGAGACATGAAGTCACAAATGTGAGATCTGAACCATCAATAAGAAATATATTAAGATATAAAGTCACAACTGTGTGAGATAATACCAATTATGAGAAATAGTCACAAATAAAGAAAAGAGAAATGCAGACGCATTGTAAGATAGAAAGTCACACTTATGATATAAAAACTTGCAATTATGAGACATACTTGCAATAATGTAATATAATATGAAGTTATGAAAAACTGAGAAATAATTAAATTATGAAATGTAATTATGGAATATGGATGTCACTTGTGAAATATAGTCCTAATTATAGGGTATACAGTAGCAAATGAGACATAAATTTAAGATACTGCATAAAGTCGCAATTGTGAGCTATTAAGTTGCAATTATGAGAAATAAAATCTTAAATGATAGGTATTAGATATTAACTCGTAATTGAGAGATTAATTTGGTGGTTCAAAAACACTGCATTATGTTTGAACATACCATTTTCTTTGCATTGAACTGTTGCTTAATTATTGCTGCATCTACCACCATGGTGGTACTGAAATTTGGATGATGTTGTGCAGTGCTGTACATACCGCTACAACGTGGGAACGCTCTGCAAGGTTTTGCAGCCCTCAATGCCTGATGAGTTCACACGTTGCCAATAAGCTACTAACATGCAAATGCCTCATTTTATCACCTGCCACATGTGGCAATGCTTGATGCTCCAGGGCAGGGGGAGCCGCCAGGTTTTGAGTGGGTACCGACTGTGAGAACTGAATGAATAAAAAATTATACCCGTCACTCAGGTACTGCAGTTTAGACAAGCTTGCAGCAAGCTTGTTCACCAAAAGGCCAACCATCATACACAAAATGAACAGGTACTCATCAGTTACCAATATTACGTTTAGATATTTTTGATATTATAAAAATGCAAATGTGTGTTGAATTATAGGCTAGTTGTCGCACACTACTGAAAGTAAAAACTGTGGATGTTGTATCAGCTGTTGATTCAGATTCAGTAACCACACTGACAGAGTCAAACTGACAGCTTGACTTGTTTGAGTCTTTTGGTGTGACTCGCATATATTATTTCATGAATCCCAGTGTGTTCTTTGCACGCTCACTTTGGAAAATCATTTTGTGCATATGCAACTTTTATGCACGAGGCTACTGGGACTTATCCTGCAAAATATCTGACTCAATCAGATGTGAACCCAGCTGAGGTCACCTTCTGCCGTGAGCCAGCTAGTCTCTTGCCTGCATTACAGAGCTTTAAGTTAACTGCTTTCTCATCCACAGCTGGTGGGCAGCAACAATGTGGCTTTTGATATCACTGATAGGAACGATGACTGACTAATAGAGAAAGCATGGTATGTTATTAAGAGACTGCATTTAGGAAATACTCCAAAATTTCAGAAAAATCCTTACCACCTTGAGTGATAATGGCAATATAAATTGGAATCAGGAGGTATTCAGAGAAACCGATATGGAATCTTTAAGTAAATAATAGCCGACTGGAAAAGTTGATTGTCAACCATTATGTTTTAGTTGGTATGGCAAGAACAAAATCCTGAGTTAAATTGTCTGTTGTCATACTGCCTCTCGTAAAAAAAAAAAATAGCAAAATGGTCCTTATATCTCAATCCTCACCCGCTTCCAAATGCTGGCCATAACTTAACAGCTTTAAGTGCTCTGTAATGCATTTAGTGCATTGGATGTATGTGTGTGGGGGCTTAGAAGGTCAAACAAGGCCATATTAAGGTTAAAAATATAGTATGCTTGTCTGTGAAGCAGTAGCTCACCTACAGGTAAATGTCTTCATGGATTTCCGTAAAAATTCAAGACAAAATTCCCAAGTCAGTTGGATTAAATAGGATCACCAGGAAGAGTTATTAAATAATCCATACAGCTAGGTCAAGCTATTCAGCGTTCTTTGTTATTAAAGCGGTACATCTTACTGTTTTAGGAACAGATGTTACTAACAACACAAATCAGAGTATGTTACGGCAGCACGATTAATTGTATTTTAACTGTGATCACGACTTCTGCTTCTTTTGAGTTAAGCATAATTAAGCATAAACTCCTACGATACTGGCCCATTGGTTATTTATCCTGAAAATATTTTTTTCTTATATGATGTTTCTGTTAAATATTGGTAACAAGCCTCCATGAGCGTTCATGCTTGGTGTTCCCAGATGTTAAGAGCTTTTCTTCTTTCTCATTTTCTGATTAGTGCTTTACTTAATTTTCACAACCTGGCAGCCCTGCGCATGAGTTCTCCCTGCGCTTAATAAAGAGCTGATGATCTGAAAACACAAGATCTTTTTGTTGTTTAATAGAAAAACGCTCCATAATTTGGATTTATTGAAATTAATTAGGAATTTTATGGTTTTAGCTTTTGAGAAAAGCTTGTTAAAGCTTTGCCAGTTTTCATAATATAGAGTGTGTATTAATGTGTGATGAATATAATAAACATAGGAAACTAAATGAGGTAAAATAAACTCTGCATATGAGTTGATATTCTCTGGATTTCTGGTTGTGAGAAAGTGTCAAAAATTCTAAACAGAAATTGTGATTATTAGTTATGTTTATGTGATTATCATTTTAACCATTATAGTCCAGCCCTGGAGTAAGCCTCTGATTCGTGCTTTTTAACACCATGCACACAATTTGTCTTCTTGAACAGGATTCACAGTCTAGAATCAAACTAGCTTTTAACATGCCTGACACATTTAAGCTAATATTTCATAAGCAAAACAGTACATTTGCATGTTCATTATCCTATTCTTGAGATAACGGTTGTACATTCTGCTCTTGCATTTGGGTCACCACAACCTTTAACTGAACTGAAGCATCTGTGAGCTGCTATAAACACTGGAAATAAAGGCTATCAGAAAAAAGTATTCTTTTTTTTTTTTTTTTTTTGCCCTTTCAAGCCACCATTTTGATTTAACTTTCTGATTGACGAATACTAAAAGTTATACTTCAGAATGTCTATTTATGGTAAGGAAAGACAAGTGGCCTAATTTGGGAGTGTCTTTTTGACCGTTATGAGTAACGCAATTATCTAATCTCTGCTCTGCTGTGCATTTCGGGTGAAACTGCATAACCGTGTCACATGCAGCGCACAGGTCAATAATGTTATTGTTTTAGTACATATAAATATAAGTGCAGATAATTGTTATAGTCAAGGCTAAAATGCAGAATGTTAGATGATGGAGGACAAAGAGTTGGATGTTAATGCTTCAAATACACAGTCAAATCCAACCCTAGATAACACTCATCAGATAAGGACTCTCCTCTAATGTAAACAGACCGCTGTTATCCCATTTACAAACCCTTCTGTAAAGTGTATTAAGGTGGAGGGGGGAAATAACATTGATTTTAAATAACCCTAATATTATTGTTTAAAATGTTAAAAAATACATTGATTAAAGTTTTAGCAATTCAATTGATCTATAGCATGCGTTTTGATGATTAAAATTAATTAAACCAGAAAACCACATCCAGAAAAACCACATCCAGAAAAATTTAAACGGAAAATGCAGAATCATAGTAACCCATCTAAATTATGATTTTGATCCAGTATACTAAATGAATGCTGGGTGTTGAGTAAATACCAGAGGGACTACAGTGTGATATGTAAACACTGGCAGTTAGCAACATGTGGTGTGTCAAACCTTTGTAGCCACTATGAGGACCGATGAGAGTGAAGTTTTTCTTGGACACTGACTATAACTATTACGATAAACCCTTTTTCCAAACAGCGCAATCTACCTTGACCACAGAACAAACATTACAGCTCGGCAACTCCAAGTTTCCAATTTTTAAATATGCTTTTTCCTTGGTCACTCATGTGCTTGGAACTTACGATATTTATAACTCCACATGAAAAGAACATAAAACACAGCAGGTTTAAAATTCATGATTATAACGATAGACTGTATGTAATTTATGTTGTAGAACAAAACGTAAATGTTAACCATAGGCCTTATTTTATTAAAACTGCTATAAAAATCCACAGGAAATTCCCAAGGGAACCCACAGCTTGAAAATTATCTTCCAGGTTGTAGAAATGCAAACTTATTTATATAAAGCTAGTAATGAATCCATTAGTCATATCCAATAAACTAAACACTTTTTAACAATTAAAGTGGGGTGGATTCAAACTGAAATAACCTCACATATCAGGTACAGGTCAGATCAGTTGCCATATTTAATATGGCTGGGAAGAAAAAGATATAGAAAATTAGACTCATGATACAAAGAATTCAATGGAGTGTTCATCCAGGGTTTTTGCCAAAACTTAACAAGCTACTGTCGAACTAAGCAACCCAATCCCGATCCTCTAGACGCCTACAGAACACCATCACCCGAACTGGAGCACATCCACCCATTAAACAGCAGAATAGGGCATTTCATATGAATATTTGCATTGTCTGACTGGACTGGCCAAGGGTCCCATGATCCCAAGATCCCAAAACAGAGTGTGCTGCCTACAAAGAAAGCTTTTTTGAGCATTACAGACTCGTGAGATAGCCATGATGCCCAAAAACGCTGTCTAGGTAAGCAGCACACTAGGTTTTGATAGCCAGCCCATCTGAATGTGACAGTAACCTATGGACATATAATAAACAGCCATCTTTAGGCATCAATCGGGTAAACAAATCTATATGAGAGCTGCATATTCAGGAAGAAAGTGGAGTTTCGTCGTTATAGCTAAATGTAGATCATAAAGCATTGCCAAAACAAATAAAACCGAGATTTTGTGACAAATATTGACCTGCTGAAATCCTACTGCATTACTGAAAGTCAATATAGTGTCGTATACGGCGGATACTGTGGATAAAAAAACCTTTCAGTTTAAACCCAACACATTCATCATAGCCATCTGTAATTGCACGGGCGTTTTACCTTCTGTCTTCATGTAGTTTTGCAGGCAGATATAAGAATCAGCTGGTCTGTCGGACGCGTTGTGAAGACGCCATTAGTCTGAGTATTTCCTAGTGCTGTGCTGTACAGACAGCGGAGTCTGTATGTCTATATATGTGTGTGTCTCTGAAGCGAAGGCGCAGCACTAGCGCCCTCTGTTGGGTGCAACACACAAATTATTATGGTGCTCTTGAATACAGACTTTGGGACAACTCCAAATGATATATAACAGTTTTTGGGAGCTGTTGGGGTAACATTACCTTACGTGAGTGTGTTAACCTGAAGGTGATTCTGTTTTTTTTAAACTATCGTTTAAAATAGGCTATTGATAATTTTGCACCGATTTTGCATAAAATATATTAGATGCATTGCACTAAGGACAGGTTTTTGCTATAGTTAGCCTACATTTTGTTAGTTGGATATTACAAAATACATTATATTTCTTAACAACTAAAACAATATTTTCAAGAAAACATTTTAGAATTTTTTTACAATATTTCATCATAAATTGCCAGTTTTGGCGATATTATTTTAAAATGACCACTATTTTGACTTTGTGATCAAATAAATCTCATCATTACAATTTCCATCTTAGTTTTATTTTTTAACCATTTAAATGATTTTCTAATGTATTTAAGATGTAGCCTACATGATAGGGACATAAAAATGTAAAAACAAAGTTGAGCCAACTTAAAATTTTAAAATTTTAAGGCTACCAGCTTCAGCAGATTTCTGAGTTCTCTCAAATTATTATTGTAGGAGATTCTCAACTTTTTGTTGTATAAACTTAAAATAAGTTGAGAAAACTCAAAAATCTGCTGAAGCTGGTTGCCTTAAAATTTTAAGTTGGCTAAACTTTTTTTTTTTTTTTTTTTTTTTTTTTTACAGTGAATAGGGATTGCCTAAATATTACTGAGCAGTGAAAACTTGAAGACTTTTAAAGAAATTTAAGTTAAGGTAGCATTGTGTATGCCTATTTAATTTTAAAATTTGACACGTTGAGCAGTTTGAACAATTATGAGATCAGAGGTAACAGATGTAAAAATATTTATTTTTCAAAATAAAGTAATAAAATAAAACATAATATGAAGTTACAACTTCACCTTAAAATAACAACATACTTGAGGAATCATATTATTTTCTATAAATTTCATTTTCAGGCTGCCTCAATGACCTTCACTATATTACAAGTGCCTCAAAGCTTTTCATTTCTAATGGGGTTACAGAGAAAAGAGTATTATGAAAGTTCTCCAATGGTGCAAGCTGAGGAGCTTCAAACTAAACTGTCAATTCTGCACTAAAGCATCTAAGATGTACTGAAGTCTTAATGCTAATTAAAAGTGCTTTCATGCTTTCAAAGTGCAGTTTATGTAAGCTGATAATTTATCAATACTTTTCTTCCAAGATTACATAAAAACAATTACTTCTACTAAGAATGTCAACATAAAGACAACAATAGCACAGTCAAATTTAACAACATACTTCAGGTTATGCAAATATTTCAGATGAAAAGCAAGCATAATACAAAACTCATATATAATACTTATATATCTATCACATATATAAGTTCAGTGCAGTAGAATCTCTTAAAACTAGTGAAAACACAAACATTTATGCACCAATGTATCCAACCAGCTTTTGGAGCTGTTTTGTAACTTCTGTAACTATATTGTACAATTGTTTATTACCATATAAATTAAATCAGGTCTCAATGTAAACACAGGCTAAAAACAACAATATTAAAACAGTTCACCACTCCAGTTTCATATCTGCTTTGCTCCACACGTATTTCCCCCCTCTTATGAGGAACATCTTCTCATCAAAGCCACTAAACTTGATGGCCTCTTCCACACCAACATCCAGAATGGACTTTGACGGATCTTTCCTCCCCTCTCGGCAATCCAAGAAGCGCATCTGCGGAATCAGATATGGAGGATTAAAAAATCTATTTATGATGATTGCTCTTTCTGATGATGTAGCGTAGACAGCATGATTATTAATAGAGATCAGAGATTATCAAGGGAGGGAAAAGTAATTTGAAGCCTGGAATGAGGCAAATTACTGCAGGCCTTATTATATTCCCATCCATAATCCCTCCACTACTGATATGATGACAATGTAATTTAAAAGAATCATTTACACTGTAATAATAGTGTAATCTAATATAGAAAAGATCCTTTAGACACTACTGACAACATAATCGAATATAAAAAAAAATCCTTCACACGGTAATGAGAAGAAAACTTAATGGAAGCTAAGAAGAAAATATGAGACCACTTACATATTCATCAAGAATCAGGTAAGAGTCTCTCATCTGTAAAAGAAAAATAGATGAGTAAGTAAACAATTCATATCAAGTTGCTTTATATTCAAGTCCCTGGCACCTATGCTATTTTTATTTAAATTCAAATCTCACCGTGCACACTTATAAGTTGTAAAAGCTTTGGTAATGAATTGAAACTGAAAGTTTATTGCTGTGTTCCCCATAAATTGAAGCCACTTTATCTTCCAAATTTGAAACGCTGATCTGAATTGAGTGAAAGTATGCGCTCTGTGCCTCAAAATTACCTTTTGATTAGACTCTGGAACCAGACACTTGACGCTCTGGTGGCGGTCCAGGAAGTCTTGGAATTGCTGATCGCTAATGACGAATTTCTCTGCCTCGCGGAGGCTGTTCTCCCCAGCGTTTTCACCTTCAATTAGCAGACACTGGAAGACCTGTGTGTACATTGCAATACAGCCTTAATAACGCGGTCTGCAGCCTGGTTAAAACGATAGAGTCTGCAGTAATGAAGTATAACTGTACCTTCCAGCGCACTGGGTTCAGATCAGTGATCTGCTCGGTCATATCTTCATCCACATTGTAGGTGTTGATAACTGAGTTGATTTTGAAAGCCACCTTATAGTCTCGGCACCAGTTATGAACTTGATGCAGTTTGTCCAGATGACTCTTTCTGCCCTGACCTCGACCTATGACTTTATTGGTGTCCTCGTTAAAACTGTCACAAGATACAGCCAGGATGTCCAAGTAGTCACCTATTAAAGATACAAATTAAATTTGTACATTTGTATGGAAATACCTTTGATATAACTATGTATTTTTCTGAAATGTATTTAGCAAAGTATATATTCTGTTTAGTGAATAGTTTAAAAGTTTGTGATCTGTGAGTTTTTTTTTTGCTAAAGAAGTCTTTTATGCGCACCAAGGCTGCATTTATATATTTTATCAAAAGAAAAAAAAAACATAGTAATAAATATTATTTCGAATTAAAATAACTGTTTTCTATTCTAATATATTTTAAAATGCAATTTATTTGTGATGACAAAGCTGTATTTTCAGCTGTCATTACTCCAGTCACATGATAAGTAATATGTAATATGCTGATTTGGTGCTCAAGAAACATTCCTTATCATTAATGTTGAAAATAGCTGATAGGTGTTGCTTAATATTTTTTGGGGACATATTCAAGATTCTTCAATGAACCGAAATTCTATGCATTTTTGTAACATTATAAATGTCTTTTACTTTCACTTTTGATCAATTGAATGCATCCTTACTATTAGAAATGAAGTATTATATATATATATATATATATATTATACAAATCTTACTGACCCCAAACATTTGAGTGGTAGTGTATACGGTGCAAATTTTAATTAAATTTAATTTTTAGCTTGGCCATATTTCACAACTATTCTTTTACTTATTGTGCACTCTGTTAGTTAAATCACCTTGAGCAAAATACTGAAAATCATTTTTGTTGTCCTGTATGTGATTTTGTCGCTAGTGTTTTGGAACACAAAAAAGCTCACATACTGTGCATTTGACAGTGCAATAATAAGGCATCTCACATTAACAAAATGTAACCTAGGCCTACTTAATATTCTTAATTATAAGTAGGCCCTTCGTGGAGCTGTAGGCCTATATAATAAACGTTGTTATAGGGTAGGTTTTTCCTAGTATTATTAACTAGGGTCTAACGTGAAATATGTGTAACGTTAAAGCCAGAGAGTTTAAAAGCAATCTTCGCTGCCCTCTGCTGGTCATGCACGACTCTCACCGTATTTCTGGAACCAGGTTTCTCTGATCAGACTGCCATTGCTAACGATGCTGACGCTCGGCAGCTGCAGCTCCTGTTTGCAGTATCGCACCAGCTCTCCCAGAAAATTGCCTCTCTCGTGAAGGAAGGGTTCTCCACCCGAAAAGTTGACTTTTTCCATTCCTAAAACATACAATCGATAATATTAACAAAGTGTGAGAATAAAAATGACAGACAGCTTTAAGGAAAAAAATGTAACTTTTGTAATGTAATATTTTTGGTAACATTAGCCTATTATCGTTTACTGTCACTTTTGATAAGAAAAGCATCCTTATTATTAGAAATTAAGTAGCCTATAAAATAAAATAAAATAAATAAATAAATAAATAAAATTCTAAAGCTTGAATTTTAAGTTGGGCATAGCTATTTCACAACTGTCTGTCAGTTAGTAAATGTTAGCCTACCTGCTTCTTTCAGAAGTCGTAAGCCTCGCTTTGCCTCTTCAATAGGCACGACGAAAGAGGTCTTTGCGGTGTGGAAGCAAAATCCGCATTTGTAATTGCACTGCCGGGTAAAGTGGTAGTTTACACTGCTTGGAGTAGTCAGCTGAGTGCTGGAGCCCTCTTTCTGCTCTTTGGTGCGAATCTTCAGGTGATTGATCCTCCCGACAGGTGTTTGTTGCACCTGCGTGCCAGATACCAGCATAAAAATCCATCTCAGCAGGGCAGCTAAGAAGCTGTGGACGTTCTTGAAACAAAATTGCATTAACATTGCTGCAAAACCAACTTGGTTTGATGTCAACATGGTGTTGTGTAGAATGAGGCTCAGAGAGCTCATACCGCCCTATTTATACGGGGCAGTCTCAAGTTGCTTTTCTGATCAGTTTCCTTTCTTGCTTGAGAGGACTGGAAAACGAAAGATAAATAGAATACTATCAGCTGAGTCAAACATAGTATATAGGCTAGGCGTGGTGTTTTATTTTCTTCGTAGTCACCTGGTAACTTTGTTATGTTTTTCTCTTTTTTTTTTACACGGGGCAAATTATTAAGATACAGCCTAGGTTTCATTTCATTGTCATTCTTAGAATATATTAAAAATGGTAGGCCTAGCCTATTAATAATTGATATTTAGTTCTTGTCCAAACATTTCAACATTAATTGTTACCAACAACAAAAGCAATACTGCTGCTATAGCCTAATAGCCATTCATTAAATCGTTAATAAATAAATAAATTCAACAATGTTGACAACAGCTGACAAGTCCTACAGCACACTTATTCATTTTAATAAGCATTAACAAGCAAATATTAATGGAATGGAAAATGTATGGAAAAACCTGCTAGAAACTAACCAATCTTGCTGGTCTGGTTCATGTTTACCTGAAATAGCCTAACAATTTACACCGAACCTTTGTAGATTATTAATTGCTTAAGTAATCTGATTGTTGAAAAGAAACTGCAAGTGTATCCTAATTTAATTATTAACACGCAATTTATTTCTCCGTGCACTGGCTTGACAGACTCAGCTGGGCTTGTTTACGTAAGTATACGGCTGTTGCCTTACTTTCGTTTTCGGATCTAAGTTTCGTTTCTCTGTAAGCGCTGCTCTCCAGATCAGCAAGAATGACATTTCTCTATATATGCTACTGTAATATCTAGCACGGTTCACAATGCTAAAGAGAGCAATGTTTCGCTGTGGACAGCTGAGTTCGCGTGTATTCGCGGTGGAGTTTGATTTACGCACTCAACCTCTTTATTTCACGCTGAGCTCAAACCCACAAGAGCTTCCTCATGCTCATCAGCAGCTCTTTGGAGATGATGGGAAGCTCTTCTCGCTACATGTCCACAGTGACAGCAGAACTGAGAAAGCGCAAACGCACGCCGAGATAAAACACAAGCTTGCCGTCACGCTGTCGCGAGATTGCGATGTTTTTGAAGCGTCTTCATTTATACCGGACGTCAAAAATAGCGTCGTTAAAGGGTTTTTTATACGAGACAAATCCACTACAACCCTCTCGGAGGACATATTAAAGACACTGCAGCAGAGTAAATCAGTATGTGTGTTTTCATACAAGCGCGAGGGTCAGTACTGCTGGCAGGAGCTGTGGTCACCTGTCAATCAAGTGCAGGAGTCGGTGAGGCAGTACATCACACCTGCAGCAGCAGCAGAGCATCACCCATCCACACTGAACATCAGGAACTCTGATGTCTTCTACTGTATGGATGAAGCCTATAAAGTTCTTCAAGAGGTACAGTAGATTTGAAAGCATTTTGGGACCAGGTTATAGTACAGTAGTTACTATATATGCCTACAGTAAATTTACTGTAAACACACACACACACACACACACACACACACACACACACACACACACACACACACACACAGACTTGTTTTGCTATCCTTGTGGGGACTCTCCATAGGCGTAATGGTTTTTCTGCTGTACAGACCATATTTTCTATCGCACTACACCAACCCTACACCTAAACCTACCCCTTACAGGAAACTTTCTGCATTTTTAGATTTTCAAAAAACTTCATTCTGTGTGATTTATAAGCTTGTTTACCCATGGGGACCTCAATTTAGGTCCCCACCGTGACACAAGTCCCCATGAGTCTGTGTGTATTCAGGTTTAAGTCCCCACCAGGATGGAAAAAACAGGTACACACACACACACACACACACACACACACACGTCTGGTTTGCCATCCTTGTGGGGACTCTCCATAGGCGTAATGGTTTTTCTGCTGTACAGACCGTATTTTCTATTGCCCTACACCAACCCTACACCTAAACCTAGCCCTCACAGGAAACTTACTGCATTTTTAGATTTTCAAAAAACTTCATTCTGTGTGATTTATAAGCTTGTTTACCCGTGGGGACCTCAATTTAGGTCCCCACCGTGACACAAGTCCCCATGAGTCTGTGTGTATTCAGGTTTAAGTCCCCACCGGGATATAAAAACAGGCACACACACACACACACACACACACACACACACACACACACACACACACACACACACACACATACACACACACACACACACGCACGCACGCACAATATGCACATGCATGAAGACATTAATGTCTTTTCTGTCCATTGTAATTAATTTAATGCATCACTGCTAAATTCCATATTTATAATAATAGAAAATGTTTCTTGAGCACCATATAAGTATTAGAATATTTTCTGAGGAATCATGTGAACTGAAGACTGGAGTAATGGCTGCTGAAAATTCAGCTTTGCCATTATATGAATAAATAATACCTTAAAATGGAAAATAGTTAATTAAAATTGTAATAATATTTCATAACAATTATTTTTAATGTATTTTAATCAATTAAATGCAATTAAATCAGAGACTTCTTTCAAAAACATTAAAAAAATCTGCTAACTCCAAACTTCGCTGTGGGAACCAAGCACTTCTCACTGTACTTCTTCCCTTAGCAGTGCAATACCATTTTGAATGCCGTTACATCCAAAATGACTGACTTGGTCTCATGAGACCAGAGTTCCCAGAAGTATAACTGTCACACTTTTCAGAAGTTTTTACCAGCTCTGCATCACTTGTTTTGTATTTGTCTGCTTTTTTCCTAGCTAAAAAAACTGCTCATCATGAAATGAAAGCTAAAAAGTGAAGGCTTGGTTATTTCAGGAACTTTGTCAAAAGTCCATTGTTTTTAAATTTCTGTTACATTTGCTATATTTTCACACTTAAAACCATGATTTAGAATTCTTCTTGTACCACGGTCTTCTTTTGTGCAAAAAAAAAAAAAAAAAAAAAAGTATTTGGCTTTATTTTGTAACATTCAGGACGGTGTACTCATTTTTGCAACACAACATTTTATCACTTTGATAAGGAAAATATTATTTTCATGATATCTCCAAATATCTCCAAATGTCTTAAGAGTAATTGCTGGTTGGTGCCGATAGCCTTGCGGGCAGCTTGCCAACATACTGCACCATTGTGCTTCAGGCATCCTGAGTTCGAATCCCGACTCTGGGCCTTTTCCCAATCCTGTCCCCCCCACTCTCTCTCTGTCTCCTACTTCACTTCCTGTCAGTTCTGATCTGTCCTATCATGGTGAAAATGCCAAAAATAAATCTTATAAAAAGAGTAATTGCTGAGTTTGTTAAGTTTCTGAGGGGTTGTACACATATACTATCCTACTTGAAAATAGTTATAATACTTAAAAGTTAAAAAAGTATCAAAACACCAGTTTTAAAAGTATACCTGTGTAGACTGTTTTACTTTGATGCTGAAATGAAAGGCTACCTAATTTAAGGTAGCAATGAACACTGGGTGATTAATTAATCAATGTATTTCAGTACTTAACCATAATGCAGCTTAATGTAAAACAATACATCTTTCTGCCCATCCCAGTGCACTGACATTATCCCTGAGTCAAAGGAAGTGCTGAAGCTTGTAGACGAACAGTTGGAGACAAGCAGGGGTGATGGATTTCCTGTCATTGTGATCGAGGGACTGGATGCCACAGGTTAACACTGAGCCTTTGATAAATACTTTATTCAGCTAGTTAAAAAGTATGCATTCAAACACAATATTTTTTTTACCATGCAGAACGTAATGTCACATACACATTCATAGCTTCCGATATGATAAAAAAAAACAAACAAACAAAAAGTTTGCACTCTTAAATTCTGTTGCTTTCTCTCCATGTGTTTCCCTGATTTCTCCATGTACCCAGGTAAAACTACTCTCACAGAAGCCCTGCGGGAGTCTCTGAATGCTACTCTGCTGAAATCTCCTCCCCAGTGCCTGGCTCCTTTCAGACAGCGCTTTGACTCAGAACCACCCCTCATCCGCAGGGCCTTTTACGCTCTGGGGAACTACATCACTGCTGCCCACATCGGGAAAGAGTCCTTGAGGGCTCCTGTCATAGTGGACAGGTAGAGATGTGCGCGCCACAAATACACTCACATGCAGCACTGTGGAATGTACGGGAATGTAGCAAATATATGTTCTAAAGCTGAATTTGTGGAAATTGAGGCTCAGTCAAATGTAAATTGTTATTTGAGAATACTTTAAGTATAAAACTATCAGATTTCCTTTATTTTTGTAATCAGAGCAGTATTTATATGGCACAAAAACAATGAGGATATCCATATTGGGTGGAATATATCTTTAACAGACTGGTTCACTGGAATTGATAGTAGAAAACGATAGAAGTAGCGTTTCTACTTCAAGTTAGTTCGTTACCCAGCATGATTATAGACAACCCCCTCTTTTTTTTTGTCTCTGTTAGGTACTGGCACAGCACAGCAGCGTATGCCATTGCCACAGCAGTTGGTGGAAGAGTTGAAAACCTCCCGAAGCCAGGCTCAGAGCTCTACCAGTGGCCAGAAGACCTGCTCAAACCAAACCTGGTGCTGCTCCTCACTGTCAGTCCAGAAGAAAGACTGAGAAGACTCAGGGACAGGGGACAGGACAAGACCGTTGAGGAGGCTGAACTGGAGATCAATCAGCTCTTCCGACTTAAGTAGGTCAACTTGTTAAATGTGAGGGTGTTTTTAAGGTACATCCCAAAACACTTGCTTACTGTATGTGATAACCCTTAAAGTTATCAGATGTTGTTGTGCATCTCTAGACTGCTTGGACACCAGCTGGCCTAAATACTCCAAAGTAAACTTCAATAGCTATTTCTAGGGAATTTTCTGGTAATGATGCCATTTGTGACAAAAAATGGGCATGTCTTGAATTAAACTTTTTACTTTGGAAAAAAGTAATAACTTAGTATGAAACAATAGTAATAAATTAATGATGAAATTTCTCTTTAAAAAAATATGCCAACCCTATTCACAATGTTTTGGGTTTGAAAATAAAGGGGGGATAAAGACTTTTTTTTATCATGTGGTCAAATCAATATAATATATTAAATAATCAAATTAATCAATATAATCAATATAATATATTAAATAATTAATATAATTTTGCAGGATAGCAGGTTTGAAGAGAAAGTGTAAAATTTGCATTTTAATTTCAATAATAGCAACATTTTTGGTAGAATTTGTTTTTAAAATTGTATAGACTACCCTTCAAAAGTTTGGGGTCAACAAGATTTTTTATGTATGTATTTATTTATTTATTTATTTATTTTTTGTACATAGGCTAACTTTTATTCAGCAAGGATGCATTAAAGACTTTCACATTTCTATTTTAAATATGTTTTTTTAAAAAAAGCTTTTTATTTGTCAAAGAATTAATAAATAAATAAATAAATAAATAAAATAAGCAGCTGTTTTTAAAATTTATAATAATAAGAAATGTTTCTTGAGCACCAAATCAGTGTGTTAGAATGATTTCTGAAGGATCATGTGATGCTGAAGACTGGAAGCTTTGTCATCACAGGAATAAATTGCATTTTAAAATATAGTAAAATAGAAAACAGTTATTTTAAATTAAAATAATATTTCACAATGTTACTGTTTTTACTGTATTTTTATTTTATTTTATTTTATTTTATTATTTTACGAAATAAATGCAGCCTTGGTGAGTTTAAGAGACTTTTTTTTTTTACAAACATTAAAAAATCTTACCAGCCCTAAACATTTGAACGGTTGTGCATACTCTATTAAAATGAAAAATTGTTAGTCAGATGAAAACAAATATATATATATATATATGTGTGTATATGTGTATATATATATGTATATAGTAAATATTAAATAAAAAATAGCACTTTATTTTTATTTTTGCTTTACAAGAACACATATAAAACACAAATGGCTCTATTTCCCGAGGACGATCCCTGTAGTAGTTTTCTAAGGTTTTTCAACGCTGTCAGGTATATTGAGAAAGACAATGATCGTTTATGACAAATTGCTCTTTGTTTTCAGAGTGGAGGAAGCTTACAAGAGAATCCAGAATCCTGCCTGCATCATCGTGGATGCAAGCCCCTCTCCACAAGAAGTGCTACAACAAGTGCAGCACTTAATTAGGAACAAATGTCACTTGTAAACAACCAGCTCCCTACCGCAATGCAATCCCTCCGCACACCACTAGATGGTAGTGTAGTGTTACGATTCCACCCCCGGTCAACTAAAGCCACTGTAAGAGCCCCAGTCAGCCGAGCCTGTTGATTGAAAGGGAGCCTGGTGGCTAACGGCCAGCATATATTTCAGGGCTCCTATCTGGACATGTCACAACATATTCCCCTTCCCACAGAGCTTTAGTGATGACACGAGAGGGAAAGTTATTGCGGGTGCCGTAGCTGGGTGTCAGCTCTCATACGCAGGGTCACAGCGTCCACTTTCCTCACTCTGACTTATTCCCAGTGAAACACAGGAACTCAGCTAAAGAGGTTTGAGAATTCATCAATCACTTCAATTAGATTTAAACACAAGAATTCTTTGTTGGTCAGCTCGGTGTTCACTCCTTCAGGAGGTGGAATCAGGGGACCTTATGGAGGTATTAAAAGCAATAGATCTGATACAGGCAATTTAAACTTGCTTTGATTTGTTGCTGTTGCTTTTGGACACAGAATCTGATCATTAATTAAGAGTGATATGCTAGGACAAAAATGTACGCTGTAACTCAGTTTTCAGATCCAGATTCCTTAAAGTCTGTTTGTTGTACTAAAATAATCAGCTAAGAATAAATTGTAATCTAATACAAATCTTTTAAATATGTTACTCGGGTTTCACTTCATTTTAAACAAACAGTTCACCTACAAATGAAAATACTGTCATGAAGGGAACATACTTGTCAAGTGTGGGGAAAAAATTAAAAAAACAAAAAAGTAGTCCATATGGTATATTACAAGTCAAACACTATTATTTGTGTAACCAGACTGATGTTTCATTATTTTATTATTTTTAATTGTTATTATTCAAATTAATTAATTAATTATTAATTAATTAATCTTTATCACTTGTCAAAACATGGCACAGTGTGTTTACAAACTATTCATGAGATTTCTATGGAAACCTATTTTTGCTACAGAATCCAAAAAATAATAAATAAATACATAAATAAAAATATAGCTTTATAGGTTTTTTTAGCTTATATCTTGCAATTCATACTTATATATATATATATATATATATGTAAGCTTGCGTAACCTGAGTCATAATTGTGAGATAAAAAGTCTCAACCTTTTTAATTATTTTTTTCTATTCCATGGTGAATGCTTTAGAGCAATTGCCAAAAAATAAAAATAAAAAGGAAAAAAATAAAATAAAATAAAATAAAACAAATAAATAAATATAAAAAACCTACCAAAAAGTAGTCCAGTAAACTGTATTCCATGTCAAACAATATGTTTTTGTGTTTTTTGACTGATTTATATTATTGTTAGTTTTTTTTTCATTTTTGTTTTAATCTTGGTTACAAACCATTCATGAGATTTATGAGCAAAATGCCAATAAATAAATAAATAAATAAATAAAGTTTTGAAATTTTTGAATTTTTTTTTTGTGTATACAGACTGATTTATTATTATTTTTTATTTAAAAAGCAAAAAACAAATCCCTCACACTACCTATGCAAAAGGTATCAAAACATTTATATAGAATAAATATTTTATTATAATATTTATTATAGAATAAATGTTTTAATTATTATTTTTTTTTAAATGTTCTTTTTAAATTATTAATATTTTTATCTGAAAATGTCAAAATGTTTCACAATGCATTTACAAACCATTTTGGAATCTTAACACAAACGCTAATGAGATTTCAGAGCTTCGGTGGAGGGGAACATTATCAGTAAACATCAGCCTAAATTTAAGTCTGAACACCAGAATTTGATAATGACCAAAAGAGTTTTAATTTTTGGATTATTCAACTAATCTTTTAATTATACACATGAGCTTCAATAATCCACATTTAGCACATGCACACCTTATGCATGCATGCAGGCACCCATCTGCCCTCATGTGCTAACAATACCACACTTATCCCATAATTCATTTATATGGTGAACACTGCATTTACCCAGTGATAGCAAGATTAATTAAAGGTTTTAGTAATTATGAGCTCAGTGAGGATATGGGCCGGGAAAGACGGAGTGACCCGTCTCTCTCACACTGATGCCTCAGCAGTGTGGAGAAGAGAGTGGGGTATATTCATATGGCAATTAATGGAGTCCTGTAGATCACTGTCAGACGGCTTTCCACACCACTGCGCAATTACACACTCCCCTTAGCCAATTATTGAATCTCTTGCTATAGACGCAATTATATGTTTTTTTTTTTTTAACACACTGGATATACCCCGTATATGCTCGGAGGTGGTTAATATTAATGCCTTATAGGCGTAAAAGGCCACATTTAAATGTGTGGCGTGAGAAATGTACTGGTCAGTGATTTTAATAAACGATTGAACTGGTTGCAGTTAAATTCCTGGGATTTTCTGCTTGGAGACCACAGTGGTCCCCAGTGGTCAGACAAGCCAGGTTGATCAATTTTCCATCTATTTGCTGTTGCTCTCAGTGGGAATTTACAGTGTTTAAGGATTATATGTTCAGTTGTTATGGACAGACACTCCTACAGTGCAGTCCTTATGAACTAGGGAGGGGGTCAGACATGTGCTCTTAAAATACTCTGGCCGGCTTGTAAGTAGCTTGAGCAGTGCTTTATGTATAGTCATCCTTCACTGACCGTAATAAGTCTTTCTTGTGGTGTATTATGATCATCTGAAGCTATAGCAGTATGTTTCTGTAAAAAAATAAATTAAAATAAAAATGTGTACTACTGTTCAAAAGTTTGGGGTCGGTAAGATCAGTAAAAATCTCTTTCCTTATGACAAAAATACAGTAAAAAACAGCAATATTGTGAAATAATATTGTAATTTAAAAGAACACTTTTCTATTTGAATATATATTTAAAAAGTAATTTATACTTTTAATGGAAAGCTGAATTTTCAGCAGCCATTACTGCAGTTTTTTGTGTCACATGATCCTTCAAAAATCATTATAATATGCTGATTTGGTGAAAATTGTTGAAAATATTTACATTTTGTTCTCCCAGTATTCTCTGAGGATATAAATATCTTTTGTAATTGTAACATTATAAGTGTCTTTACTGTCACTTTTGATCAAATTCGTGCATCCTTGCTGAGTAAAATTAGTAATTTTAACTAATTAAACTAAAATAAACTTCACTATATTGTAACCTGTTAATAAATCCATATTGTTTCTAACACACAAAGTAAGTTTATTTCAGTGAACTTGATATAAGGTACAACCTCATATATTCAAAACCCTATAAGCAAAACTACATCACAACCTTAGTTTTTCATTTCAGTCGAAACTATTTATAGAAAAAACAGTTATTTAACCAAATGCTTCAATCTAAAGTGATCTACAAATGAGGAGTGTAATGAATCTTACGATAATCAGACTGAATGCACAAGCTGAATGCACTGAACCCTTTAACCAAACATTTGATCATATGTGTTTTTGAAGTATGAAAAATCAGGTCAGAGTGCAGAAGGTCTGTGCAGAGGGGAAAGGTAAGCCACCATCCTCCCCAGCAGGCCTCACGAAATCTACATCGGCCACTTCAATATTTCATTAGCACAACAAAGAACAAGACAGAGAAAACCCTCTCTGCAATAATTAAAGATCCAGCAGGGATGGAGCCGCACAGCAGTCTGCGGTCCCCCCCGCCTAAGTAATAGATCAAATGAAAGCTGTCCCTATGAACATGAATAATGAGTGAAGTGTGCTGAGAGAGGTGGGGGTGGTATAGGAGGGTGGGCTGGAGTGGGATCTAGAGACCTGGCACTGACACCCTCCTTCTCTGGGCTCAGAGATGCTGCCAACTGCAGGGGGGTGAGGGGAGCGATAGAAGCCTATAGGACCCTATGGAAGAGATGGTGGGAGGAGGACCAGAGAGTCACTGTATGTGTGTGTTCTGTGATTCTATAACACTAAATCTGCCAAATACACCAGATGATAAGCAGGTGACTTTAGATCAGCATTCAGATTACACAGTGACCTTCTGGGTGTTATGATGGGGATTATGATTTTGTGGTTAGTAATGCTTTACAGTAGAGTTGTATACATAACCATTTGCACATATAATGTGTTTTAAATTCTAAATGAATTAATAGTTTGTGTTTTTGAGTTTGGGAAGTCACTTTGGTCAGAACAAGATGGTAATGTATCTTTTCTACAAAAGATTCAGAAACAGAACTCTACTTTTACAAAATGATGACTAAACAGTGTGCATCAGTTGTATTTTTGTATTTAGTATTTAGTTTATGATAGTGCTGTATATTGAATAGACCAGTTTCAAATTTCCAGGGTTCACAAAAGCAGAAGTCGTCATAGTTGGGTAAACTTCTAGAATGGTGAGTGGAAACTACATCAAACTTTTTATTTTGGATTCTCATTTGTCCATTTAGCACAAGAAAAAAATCCATGATAACATTTCTATTACTTTCCAAAAGAGGAAAAAATATTGAGAGATTAATTACTTTGGCCAAAAGCAAGAAATATGTTAAATTTGTGGTGCCTCTGTCAGCTTTTGTATTAGAAAATCTCATGCAGAGATTCTGTAAATTCTGAAAATTCTGTCAACATTTACTAATCCTTCCCTTGTTTATGTATGAGTTTATTTCTTCCACTGAACACGAAAGAAGATATTTTGAAGAATGTTGGTAACTAAACAGTTGATGGTAGCCATTGACTTCTATAGTATTTTTTTTCTATACTAGGGAAGTCGACATCTAATGTCAACTGTTTGGCTACCAACATTCTTCAAATAATGCAAATCATGGCAGAATTTTCATTTTTGGTTGAACTATATACATTTAACTAGTTTTATGTAAAGTATAGTGTTATAAAATGCACAATAATTAAGTATTCTCTTGTAACTGTACAATGCTGTTGTATTTTGTACATGCAAATTTTGCAAGATTTATTTTTTAGCAAAAATTCATTCATTTTAACAAATTGCTGCTAAACCCCACTTCCAACTCGGAAACTCAAGACTTATAGCAGCAGTCCGTAAGTTTTGCCTCTTTGTTGCCATCTCTGTTAGAAACCTGCAATTGCAGTTATTTGCAGAATTATCTTCTTTAGGGGTTGTGCGTAGGCATGGCTCCTCAGCACAGATGAATGTGATGTTTTGAGTTTATGTGAGGTTGTCAGTCAACGCACCAGTGTGGATATTCACTGTACTTCCGAATTACAGAAACTACATCTTGAAAGTATGTCCAAAATGAGCAGTTTCACCAGAAAATGTCATCTTAACAAGTAAGTAACATGTCTGCCACTTTTGTTCTGACCAACTAAAAAAATTTTTTTACAATAAATCCCGCAACCAATGGTAATTAAATCGATTGCAAGGCTAGCTCAGATTATATCAAAACATGAAAATTTACACTTTGTTCTCAAAGTGTTAATGTTAACAACATCAGCATTGCAGAAACCGCCCTGAACCACTCAAATTAGAAAACATTATTAGCCTACATTACCGTTGTAAATTGGGCAAAGGAGATAGATTTGAACACTGATTGTTATGTACTTGCTCAAAAATTTATTTTGGATCATTTTTAACCAAAAAAGTTCACAGGGTCCCACTAATAATCATAACATTGTTTAACTCATAAATGCAATCTTTCTGACATAACACACCAAAAGTATCAGTAAACTTTAATAGTGTGACTTAATCAAAATTCGTTTTGTATTGGTCTGAATGGGACTTACTTTATAAAAATGACAAGCCAACTGTGCATTTAGAATAATAAAAAAATACATTTCTGAATTTAATGAATACTTAAAATAAATGGACGTTAAATATTGATTTAAAATGTTTTATTTCATTATGTGAGAAGAGACTGTGAAGCACTGAAGAAGCTGTGGTTGCCAGGGACAGCAAACAGTTATAGAGTTTAGCACTCATTATACACAAACACTTGACCACAGGATGCTGCGATTGACCAATCAGAATCAAGTATTCCAGAGACCCACATGATCAGCCCTTGTTCATATGAAAATTTGAGGCTTGCATTTATGGGTAGATATATTCTAAAACAGATGCACAAACAGAAAATGAGCCGAACATCAATGTGCATGTGACATTTTCTGAGCATTTCTCGGAATTGGGATAAAATTGCAATGGGTGTTCCTGACAGCAGATAGAGGAGCTACTCCAGGAATTGTTAAATATTTAAACACGCTGCGAGATCTCATTAAAATCTGTACAAGCGCAGCCCACACCAAAACCCCCATCAGTGTCTAGTGCAGTCATTTTGGATACTAGTCATAACTCAGTGAAGTGTGACACAACACTTATTATCTAAAGCTTCCTTGTCATACTAAGAACATCATATATCATCATTTCCAGTGAAATGAGGCAGCCTTTGACGGAGATTCATAAAATCTTGGAGTGATTCGCTCTGCTTGAATTCTGACAGCCGAAGGCGGAAAACAACAAAAAATGGATCGAGGGGAGAAAAAGTAAAGGAAAAGAAGAGCGCGTGACAGCTTGACTACACAACTAACTCCGTAGAGTAAACACAAAAACAGGATGGTGAACAAACTTGGGTTCTCCCGAGTGCTCCCTTCTACCAAAATCATGCCAATTAATTCTTTGTATTCTTAGCGTTCCCCTATTTTTAACTGGGATGCCCTCTCACATAAATTGATTTCCTGTGGTGAACTTGAATCTTCCTTGTACTCCATTCAAGATGTTCCCGTCCTTTCTCTTTCCTTTAGGAATAAATCAAAGATCACGGCTGCCTAGTTGCTGCGCGGCTGTGTATCTTTTTATACTTGAAAATGGTTTATTTTTGTTTTAGTGCCATTAATGGTGGGGCACGCTTTAAACTTCATCAGCGTCAACCTTCGAGATGAAGCGCTGTGTCTGTTTATTCCTCTCCCATCTCCTTGTTTATGTATTTACTGAGAACGCGTGCGTCGTACCGTTTTGGTTTTCACAATCCCAGTCACCGAAAATGAATGCAAGGTTGAAAAAAAAAACTAAGATCTTGGATTGTGGAATAAAAAATGTTTAAACAGCTTCTGCTGCACACATAAATAAAAGTAGAGTGACTTCTTTCGCTCTTGTCTGAGCGTCAGGGGAAAAGCGTGTCTGCGATGAATGTAGTGAGATGTAAGATAGTTGGCGCTTAGAGTGTTCTGCTTGGAAAATAAGGAAGTCCGCTGCAGTTTTTTCCTCGCTCTACTGGAAACACTGGAGAGCGTATCCTTAATTATCACATACAACAACCAAGACCAAGTTGGCTGTGTATACATATTTCATAAGTATCGTTCTCTCTCTTAAAAGAATAGTTCATCCAAGAATGAGAATTCTGTCATCGTGTCATTTCAAACCCGTATGATTTTCTTTTTCTCGTGGAACACAAAAAGAGACTGTGCATGTAGTTTTTTTCCCCCAATGAATAAATTAAGCTTTTAAGCTTTAAAAACGCATGTGTAAGAACCATAAATGTATCATAAAAGTATTCTATATGACTGTGCGCTCAAATCTTCTAAAGCCATATGATAACTTTGAGTGAGGAACTAACCAAAATCAATCTTCTGAGCAGAACTGAATGTTATTGTGAACAAATCTTCTGGACCATTTGTGAACCATATCAAGCAATTTTTGGGCGTTTTTCTCATGGAGTAGGACATGAAACCTAAAGCAGATATCAAGATTTTCAGTGAATGATGACTTAAAGCGCATCTATTATGCAAAATTCAATTTTAAAGTTGTTTGAACGTGTGTTGTCAGTGTGTTACACAACAACCCTATAATGATAAAAAATTGCTCCTTTTTTAATCTCCATAAATCATAAGCAGTGTCTCACAACAAGCCGTTCACAGAATCTGTAAAATGTGATGTCACATTTACAGGCCCCGCCCACAACTGTTGAGGAACAGTGCCGTATTAGCAGATTTCTTTCCAAGATGTTTACCTTCACAGACATAACCTACTGTGTTTTTGTAACTTATGTGTGTTTTGAACATAAACTTGTGTGTATTTGACAGTTTAAGGGCAATAAGACATGAAAGAGAACTTAGTTTAGTACTTACGTCATGTGACGGCCGCTTTCTTTGCGTGTACTTCAGATGTGTGCGCTCAGAAAACCGTGTATCAGAAGTTTAAACTGATATGGCTTTAAACCGCAAGATTTCAGTGTGATAGACATGATAATCATAACCAAACAGATGTTTTTTAGCAGAGTATCTGATGTATGAGCTGTAAAGGCACAGCCCTATTCTGGAAAAGGGGGAGGGGAGCAGCAGCTCATTTGCATTTAAAGAGACATGCACGAAAACAGCGTTTCTGCTTCCACTCAAAATAGGCATTTTCAAAATGATATAATAAATGATTTGTGGGGTATTTTGAGCTGAAACGTCACAGACACATTCTGGCGGCACCTGAGACTTGTATTACATCTTGTAAAAAGGGGAATAATAGGTGCCCTTTAAACTGTGGTTTGTTTTCTCAAATGAGGCTATCATATGGTATCAGAAGACTTGGAAAATAACATGTAAGGATGCATTTATGATATATTTATGGTGTTTTGTGTCAGTCTCCGTTCATAGCAGTTGTATGAGAAAGACCATTCAGAAAATGTAGAGTCCTGACATTTGCTTTTGTACTCCAGTGTGTCACCTCATTGTCGTGGGCTGTTGAAGGGTGTTTGAGAGGAAGCCCTGAGGTGGGAGGAAGAGATGAGTGAAATCCTCACTCTTTATCCAGAATAAGCTTCATGAATCCCTCTACACCCATTTAGTTTTCTTACTGTGCAATTCTTTTGACTATGACCCAGTCATCTCCCTACTTTAGAGTTCACTCACTCCTCCTCGTAAAATATGGAGCTTATGGCCGTTCATCTCTATAATCATCTGTGTGCGTGCTTGGCGGGCGGCTCCAAGACAAGCTAACAAGAACTCGGGCTCCATGCCAGCTTCCTATAGCTTCGTTCAAAAAGTCCCCACTTTTTCAAAAGGTAACACTATTGAATATCCCATTGAGAGTGGAAAGCCTTTACAAAGTACACGATTTGAAATGCTATGATTCCTAAATATGCTTTTATAAAGAGAAGCATTATGTTGTCACAAAGAATAACGCATACAGTTCACACAGCGAACTGTGGCTTAAATATAAAGCTTAATCAACAAGTCAAATGCTCTGAAAACCTTGAAAGCCGCAGTAGCTTGAGGTGGGTTTCTTTAATAACTAACTGTACTGCACAGACATACTGCAGTGAGAAAAGTGTCTGTCCCAAGCTGAGCTGATGTAAAATTCAATACCCAAATCATGAAATCATATTTTTACCTGCACCACATACATTACATTAACATTTAAATAATGATTAATGTAATGTACTACTGTTGTGCCATGGAGCCTAAACCACAAAGCTTTGTGGCTTGTAGTGCATGTCTGTTAGTTTTAGGTCCACTGTTATGTTAGCATACTCCTAAAAGCCTAAAAGCTGACAAATTTACCATTTAACAGTTAAATGGAATTCATATTTTTTTATAAGTTTTTTTTTTCCTGGAAAATGGAACAAAAATACTGATGACTAATTTTACATACATAAGGACTATTGTATTATATTGTATTAATTTATATATATATATATATATATATATATATATATATATATAATATTTATTGTATTTATTACAATTTATTACATTATATATATATATATATATATATATATATATATATATATAATTCTTTAAAAACATGAAATACTTACCGTTTACTCTATGTAATGAAACATATATATATAATATAATATAATATAGAGAAATTGCATTGTATAGTTTTTGTATAGGAAAAGTCAAAAGAGGAAAGAAATGTGCCGCCACTATTTCATGAAGTCTTAAATTAGATTTGGTATTACACATTTCCTTACATAAAATACACCACTCTGGCAAGTACCATATAAAACAGGTCAAAAGATGGGTAGTGCCTTTTGAGTGCTCCAATATGCAAGATCTTCCTCCTGAGACCATAGTTGGGGGCCATTCACACAGCGTGCATTTGCACTGTTTTAAAATTGTTTTTCTATGTACATACACATCAGATGCATTTGACCTGTCTGACATGAAGCGGCATGAGTGCCAGTTTGTGTCAGGTTAAGCGTCGTTCAAGCAGGTCTGATGGCCTAGTGGACATCTCAAGGACAGCCAGACCTGTGCAAAATATAGTCATATACGGTGCAACACAATAAATACAGAGAGAGCGTCAGTATGCTCAGTCACACTCACTGTCTGTCAGCGTCGGCTGTCCAGGGACTGTGACACGGCACTCAGCAGCACAGACACTAACGCGTGAGCTCGTGAAAGTGCCAGCAGGGGCACTGCACCTGATAGCCAGAGGATTTATAACCAGCAGACTGAGAAATAAAGAGAGAGAGAGAGAGAGGGAAGGGGAGAGGGAATAGAGAGCATGTGTGAAGGGAGATTGCTGCAGGCATTTCTCAGTCTGACCTTCAGTGTCCTGTCCCAGCCGAGTTCTCTAAATGAGTGTCTACACCACCGGCGGCCAGGCAGCCGTCCAGCCGCGAGGCAGGGGACGACACATTTCAGCCACCCATTCACGCTGCTGATATGTCCAATTTTCACCAAATCCCCTGAAGAGCGTGTTCTCAACAGATGCACTAAATGTATTTCAATGAATAGAGCACAACAGCAGGGTCGTCCATAGAGAAAACAATAACATATAAAGCTTTCAATACAGACCAAACATGAGCTCAGAGATTTATATGGTATATGCATTTAAAGAAGGTACGAGTGTTTCCTGCTTTACTTAAAAAAAAAGTTTAATAGCCAAATTTCCAATAACTACAGTACCCATAATCCTGAAGAAAAATCAACCAATCAGAGGATTCACTGTTACTGTGGAAACAAGAACCACATCCAAAGAGCTTAGCAGCCATTGTGAATGCTGTAATTTGCAGATATATCAGTTATAAGTCAGAAATATAACAGTTATAAACCAGTTATAAGTCAGTCACTTATACGTTTGTACATGGAATACATTACAAGTACACAATTGAAATTTATACCAAAAATGTACACCTCTATGACACGTTTTTAATTTAAATTAAAACTGAATGTATTTATTTCTCTAAAAACATAAATAATTATTTTTAAGTCATTACATTTTTTGTGAGGTTTAAAAAAATCTAGACATTTTTCAAACAAAAACAAAAAAAGTATATTTTTATAGTTTTACATTATATTATCATATATTTATTTATTATATATTTATTATTTATTTATACTATGCTTTTCTTTATTTCATGATGTATTATTTATATAATATATTATATACTGTGTGAAAAATTTAGATTTTTTTTTCTCAAAAAAATAAGTATTGAAGCTATTTTTATTATTAAATATTATAAGTTTTGAAGTTTTGTCTGCCACTGGCTTAACCAACATGCAGGAATCCATTTAGCATTTTTTAAAACTGTCATTTAATTTAATTAGAATTTAAATTGAATTAAATTTTAATATATTTTATTGAGGGTTACACCACTTGATATTTCAGTCATTAAATCAACATTTTCTTCAATTTTCAAACACTTCTTTGCTTCATTTTGTGTGTGTGTGTGCGCTTCATGATTCATCTGAGTTGGTTGGTTTGTTTTTCAAACATAGCCTATAATTCTTCACCTTTTTTTTTTTTTTTTTTTTTTTTAAATCTAGATAGAAAAAAAACAGGAAACTACTTAAAGAACCCAGGCTGCTGAAAATGCATGAGGTAACTATTGCGCTCTATTCACGAGACTGTGAAATGTGCCCTCGAGCAAAACCAGTCCAAAATGTTTCTGAACACAATGCTGTGGTGGGCCTTTCCTGTTTGATTCAGTTCGGGCCACTACATGGGTTCACAGATGAATCTTGCATGATTCAGTGCATCAGTCCTGATACCAGCAGAAGTGTAATGACTGTGCTGAGTAATATCTCCTATAGGAGATGCTCATAAAACATAGCCATGATACCAGGATGCTTTACAACCACAGGGTCTCCACCGAGTCTGCATGGCCCTGCATACAGAAACCAGATAAGATAATGTGTCTGTGTTTGCGTGTGTGCGTAATGCACATGATGGGCGTTTATGAGAGACCGTGGCTGATCTCTTTCTTTTATAAGGCGTTCATAACAAAGCATCTGGATGTGTGGTTGTCTGCGAATACTTGCAGAGGAGAGTCAGAGTTTACAGTGTTATCAGACATGGGCATTATTCAGTCTGCTGCTAGCAACACAGTGCTGTAATTGGCCGAAAAGGATGGGCGTCCCGGCGGGTTCACATGGGGGTTTGCTGCTCCTCGGCTTTCAGCTGCTCCTGTTACACCCTGATGTGCTGAGACGACCATGCTGCGGCCCGTCTGTCAGTCCCGTGGTCAGACACAGACATCCTCACCGCTTCACTCTCCAGTTTCGATGTCCTGAGCCGAATGTCCTCTGTGACCATGAGATGGGGCGGCAATAGACTTCAGTTATTAAAAATAAAGAGCTCAGCGCTGGCTCAAGCTGTCAAGCTCAATGATCAAATAGTTTTATCATAACAGAAGGTTATTAATTCAATTTTCACGGATTATTTGATTAATTAGGGAAGACACAGTTGTGCCGTTCAGTGTATCCTTTACGGAAATAAAGAAGGACTGATGAGTAAAATAAAAACAAGATTAGAACATATTATTATTGCTCATACATTCCCCCCCCCAAAAAATCCTTAAACCCAAAGTACTAAAAGAAATAATTTTCAATAATGATAGCAATTTAATCATTCAATCAAGTCTAAAAAATAAAAAAATAAAAAAATAAAAACAAAAGCAATTAAAACTATACAATAATGATGATGATAATAATAATAATAATAATAATAATATATTTAAACATAATATAATAATATAATATAAACATTCCAATTATATATTTATATTATATTATTAGAATAAAAAAAAAATACAAATATTTGCAGGATACTTGAGGAGGAAATTTCAATCATTCAAGTACAAAAAAAAGAGTAATATAAAACAGCAAGAGAAGCCTTAAATTATCAATATAAAATAAGTTAATATTAATAATTAACTTATTTTGGTAACACTTTAGTTTAGAGACCAATTCTCATTATTAACTAGTTGCTTACTAACATGCATATTACTAGCATATTGGCTGTTTATTAATACTTACAAAGCACATATTAATGCCTTATTCTGCATGAACAAATTTTAGATCCCTTAATCCTACACCTAAACTTAACAACTACATAACTAACTATTAATAAGCAGCAAATTAGGAGTTTATTGAGACAAAAGTAGTAGTTAATAGTTAGTTGTGAGAACTGGTCCCTAAACTTAAGTGTGACCATAATTTTATATACAAATATATCTGAAGGATTATTATTATTACATTTATTCATCACACACAGGTATCATATACGCCTTCAGAAGACACAGAAGACACAAGTCCACTTTTATGATACTTTGTTACTTTTGCATCCTTTTGGAAACTTGACAGCCCCAGTCCTCATTGACGTTTGAGTGGGCAGGATACTCTTTAAAAATTCATGGTTTGAAACAAATTCATATGGGTTGGGAGCACCATGAGGGTGAGTAAATGATGGCAATGTTCATTTTTGGGTGAGCTTTTCCAGTAAAGATTCTCCTCACTCTCTCCTTAAAACTTGAATCAAGAACTTTTTATTTCTATGAGGTCTCTTTCTCTTTTTCCCCTCATCTGTCTCTCTGCTTCGCCTTCTTTTTCTCATCCTTCTCTCAGGCCCCTTGCTGTTCTGCCTGCCTTGCCTTTGCCCTGTCAGTGGGGCTGCAGGGATAAACTGTGTGATTAAGCAAGCCCGGCTGTGAACAGAGGAGAGATTGGAGCAGCTGTTCTCATAAAAAATGCAAGCCAATGAGACTCTCTTCCAGCCAGAAATCATCCTGCAGTTTAATACATTCATTTTTTGCTAGAGAAAGTTGCCCCCAGCCATTTTACAATGGCTAGGTCTTCACTATAGGTGCACATGGAAAATGAATCATTACAAAACACCGTTGTACAATGTTCTGTAGGAACATGTGCACACACACAGATAAAAAGCACACAGGAGCACATACATTTAGAGGTTACTGAAGGTTTTAGGTACTTTAGATCTTATGCTTTGCCATAAGGAAGGGCAAAGGTTTGGGTTAACAACAGGGTCATTTTAGAATTAATCAAACTTTAAAGATGCATTATATTTTCACAGACACAGTGGAAGTGTTTGTGTACTACCTTTTGCACACTCAGTAGAAATAGTTTGTATACCCTAGTGAAAAATATACTAAAATGTATTTTATATACATCTATTTTGTGCTAAGTATACTACAAATACATTTACATATTTACATACTTAATAAAAATACCCTGCAATTGTACTTTAAGGGTGTATTCACACCTGTCTTGTTTGGTTCGATTAAAACGAACTCTGGTTCGTTTCCCCCTTTGGTGCGGATCTTTTGGGCAGGTGTGA
>JAFVLL020034741.1:0-17622 GCA_021397915.2 Tor tambroides
TTCACTTACATGTTCCCTTCAGGACGGACTAATATTTCACATAATTAGTCAAATTTTCATTCTCATTATCAAGTGGTCCTGAGGGATCTTTTTAGTGAAGGAGAAGCCTGATAAAATGTAATGTGATTTTGTCTTGAGTCTTTATGGTGATTTTAAACATAGACACTTCCTTCTGCCTCTCACTTCTTAAAGAACCATTACACAGCAAGAAGCTTCCTTTCATTTACGAAACGGTAGCCATTATCTTGTATTTTAACTTAATCCCACACCCTCCTCACTCGTCAGAGAATCATTTAAATCCCTATTAGCTTTTACTGCCATTTCAAAAGATATGAGCTTGTCAAAAACTAGAACAACGAGCACATTTTATGAGCTCTTAATCTGACTAAATGAACCCCAGAAATGAAAGATTTCAGTAGAGTTTGCAGATGGGTACTTGATGAATTTTTCATTCCTTTGTATGGAGACACATCATCCCCGATATAAACTGCAGTCAGGATGATGGCACCAGGTGGAACAGGAACAAACGAAAGTCTAATACTTCACTCCATGAAAGCTTTTTAAGAAGCACAGCAAAGGCAACCTTCTCTTAGAGGTCAAAAACTACTTGCACTCCACTCCAAAAGAACAGCATAACTCCACCCCCACCCCCCCAATCTAGCTTAGTCGGTTGCACTACAGCAAAAAAAGATCTCTTTCACTGTTAGTGCTAAATATTTTTCTGAAAGACACTCAACACTGATGCAGAGATGCCACTCTCGGTCTGATAATGGTCTGTTAATGGAGTGCCTTATCTAAAGCTCTTGCAGCTCTGAGGCATCTACATGAGGGGCCTACTACTGAAATAGCCCCCACATATCATGGTGGATGAATTACACATCACGAGATAAAGTAAAGATACCCTAATGAAATATTACTCCACTTAGAGTATTAGTACTCCTTTTAAATTTTACTTGAGTAAGTATATATTTTTGATGTACTTCAAGGAATAGTTTTCCCAAAAATGAAAATTTACTCACCTCAGGCCTTCCAAGATGTAGACGGGTTTGCTGGAAGTAACGGTTTGAAGTTAAAAACATCTTAATGATGGATTTGTTTATTACAAACAAACAGCTTTTTGCTTCACGAGACATTAACTGATCGACAAGAGTTGTGTGGAGTACTTGTGGGTTATTGTGATGTTTTTATCCGCTGTTTGAACTGTTATTCTGACGGCACCCATTCACTGCAGTGGATCCATTGGTGAGCAAGTGATGTAATGCTCCGTATCTCCAAACTTGTTGTGAAGAAGAAACAAATGCATCTGCATCTTAAATGTCCTGAGGGTCAATACATTTTAAACAAATTTTCATTTTCATTACTCATTTAAGCATTGAAAGTAAAACAACAAATGGATTATTTGCAACTGTTCTCAGTCTTGCTTTTCAAAATAGTCATTTAATGGCTATTACACATTTTTATGAAATAGCCAGCTCACTGAATCAGTTGATGAATTGAGAACAGCTGCAATTGGATCTGTCCAATTCTTAAATGAATCACTCACATTTTGTGAACCATCGAAAAAGTAAGTAGTAAATTTCATCAATAGTGACCCTGATGCATCTCATTTTTTTTAAATAAACAAACACATACACACATATATACATAAAAACATACTTTGAATAAATTTAAATAAGTTTTTCACTTTTTATGGCATGTGCCAGGCTGTCATCATTAATAGAAATTGTTAAATAAATAAATAAATAAATAAATAAATAAATAATTTAATTAATAAATAAATGTCACCATTGCATTAAGATGCTGCATCTGCTTTTATGGCATGAGCCAGGCTGTCATTGTAAACCAACTCTTAAATAAATAGATAGATAGATAGATAGATAGATAGATAGATAGATAGATAGATAGATAGATAGATAGATAGATAGATAGATAGATAGATAGATAGATAGATAGATAGATAGATAGATAGATAGATAGATAGATAGATAGATAGATGATTTTTGAAGCTACATAGAATACAGTAAAGCAATTTTTTATTTTTGGGTGAAGTTCATTTAAGCATTGAAATGGAAAATGGAAAAAATCATGCCTTGGAGTGGGTGTTAATTTTTCATTCAAAATAATAAGGAATGATATTATATATATATATATATATATATATATATATATATATATATAATTTTGTGGAATGTAATGATGCAACAGCAAAAGTTTTCCAAAAAAAAAAAAAAAAAAGTTTAATAAAGTACAGATGCTTACTTTTTTGTTTGTGTGTGTGTTTTTATGTTCAATATATTTGACTGATACAGTTTTGCAGGACTACAACCCTGACAACAAGAACAGAGAGGGCTGTTAAAAATGCTGAGACTAAGAAACCAGTATTTTTTTCCAGATAATAAATAAATTATCATATCTGCAGTTCCCGACAGGTGACAACCAGACCTCGTTTGATCATTGGAAAAATTCCCAGAAAACTGTCATTCACATCCTGGGTTATAATGGAGTCTTATTTTTATGACATCTTCATCATTCCCACAGTATAAGACAGTGTCAGGGCTTGGCAGGTAAAAATTTAATGTGCAGTGCTGATTTGCAGCTAAACCTTTAGGCCTCTCTGGTCCTGCAGTTTCTTCAGGTATGAGAGAGTCGGAGCCTGAGGGGCACCTGCTCCGAGTTAGACACTCATAAATAATATCGGCCCTCTTGTTTAAGCCTCGTATACAGTTCCAAAGCTCAAAACCGTGGCCGCACACGCATGTTGTTACAACACAATCAACACCCAGAGCTGCTTGTAACCTTCTCACTGTTTAACCTGGCATCAAACACAAGATTAATGACATTAAAAGCTCCATGTTTATGAAGTAAAGACAGCATTTATTTACACATCTGGATGGAATGACAGCAATGAAACAATTTCTAAACATAGCTGTGTCTTGATATACCTACTGTAATACAACCAATTTTTGCACGTTTTCTCTGTTTATCTTGATTTACTGTATGTCAGTAGACTGCTGTGAACAGACATTAACCTTACATGTGATTTACATTAGAAGCTCATATTCATGTGCAAGCATGTGAACGCAACATATACAAGTTCAGTGAATTCCTTTGAAGTGCAACTTTATCTAAATACCTCTGAATTGTAGCAGACGCCGGTTTGTTAACAAGCTAAGGTTGTCAGACCGCAATTTATGGTTCGAATTTGAACTAAACGCATAAAACTTTCAAGCCTATCCGCCCTCTTTTGCCTGTAAGAAATGGAAAGGGGAAAGTCCCACAGAGACTGGATGAATTAGTCCCTGTCTTTAAATGAGGAGCAGGGGAGAAAAGGAAGTGAGTTTGATTTAATGTTCTTCTCTCCTCTCAGGCCTACAAGGGGGTAGTGAATTTCTTGTGTGTTTCTGCTCTAAAAACATTGTTTTATTATTTTTGATACACTACAGCTGCTTTACTAAGATTATTTGTGTAAACATTTTAGTGGGAATAAATAATGAGTATGTGCATATATTTTGATTGTAATTTCTTTACTAGCAAGCAAAGAATATAAAATGCAGCTATATGTGTATGCAGCTTTATTTTCAAGCATGAAGCATAAACATCATTCTGCATCAGTTTCATTCAGCAAATCGACTAAGTGTACTGGTTCAAGTGTAATGTTTTCACCACAAATTGATATCCTTACTGACTATAAAAAACATTACTAAAAAAAAATAAAAATAAAATATATATATATATATATATATATATATTAAAATATATAACATTTTAAAATTAAAATTATAAATTAAATATACAAATAAATATAAAAATACTTTTGTACCTTTACTCAGACAAAAAAAAATAAATAAATTGAATAGAAAATTTCTAATATATAATCAGTGGAGACGTGCTGAAATCGCATTTGGTCTCGTACTGCATCGCGTCCCTTGTCAGTGTCGGGCGCTTGCTTAGCAATTTGTTGCGATTAACAGGAAAGTGTGTGCAGCTGAATTGGAGTAGTGTTTTGTTAGCTGGGTTTAGAAAAGCTTAGTTTACCGCGGCAGCAGTCGTGGCAGCCGTCATGTGAAGACTGAAGAGTAAAGACCATCGACTCTACCGTGCGACTCCACCGGGCAGGGACACCGGCTAAGGATATAAGTATCACTTTTTATTTTTCCTCTTTCCTACTACTTGTTTCACTTCTGTTTCAGCTTTTATAACCATTTCTTACTATGTGTAAGTAAGCTGCTGTTGTTGTTTTTAAAACATGTGTGTTTGGCTCAGTGTTGAGGTCTGTATTGGTTGTTTATTAAGTTTTAGTTTTATTTAATTTTAGTTATTTTAGTACTTCGTTCTACATGGAAATTAAATAATATATATATTGAATTTATTTTTATATGTATGTATATGTATATGTGTGTGGCTGTACATACACATGTTGTTGTTTTTTTTGGTGTTTGGCTTAGTGTTATGTTAGAAGCATTATTATACTCATACCTTTTGTTGTTTTAATATTTTAAATTGTTTTTAGCTTTACTTTTTTTGTTTTCATTTAAATGTTTAGTTTTTGAAATGTTGTATGCATTTGTCATTTTTATTTAATTTCTTTATTTTCTTAATGTGTGTGTTTATATAGTATTTACAGAGTTTTGACTTTTAGTTTATTTTCTTATTTGTAAGTCGCTTTGGATAAAAGCGTCTGCTAAATGACTAAAAGTAAGTAAAGTAAAGTAAAGTAAAAGTAATCAGCATATTAGAACGATTTCTGAAGGATCATGTGACACTGAAGACTAGATTAATGGTTGCTGAAAAATCAATAAATTGTACTAATATATCACAATATTACTGTTTTTACTATGTTTTTGATCAAATAAATGCAGCCCTGTTGAACATAAGAGACTTCTTTCAAAAACATTTAAATAATCCTAATTAAGCTTTTAACTGGTAGTGAATATATAAATTATGTTAGTATGGGAGGCTTCAGAGCTTTCCCAACACTGCTTAGATAAGTTCAGCATGCTGGAGGATCAGCAGGTTTACGGTGTCTTTGTGTCTCAGGGGAAACATACGGTCTGTGTGCTGTTGGTTCAACATAGTTCTGCTTTACAGATGTGAGAGCAGAATGTGAGATCGCTTGGCCTTCAAAAATGATGAAGAAATCAATGGTGTGTCAGCCTGCTACAGTAAGTAAAGCTCAGGGTTATATCAGAGACACTCTAGACATGGCCTTTAAGATAAGCTAGTTTTGACTCTCTGTCGTTGCTAGACATATAAATGCTCTTCTTTTAAGATATTATTTTCTGTTTTCAATAGTGAGCCAGACTCCAACTCTAAAGGTTGCACTGTTGGGTTAAATTTGAAATCTATGTACTGTAGGTCAAAAGTTTATGTATTAAATGTTAGCATAGCATGCTTCAGAATATCACTATTATCCTAAATAATGGCTCTTTTGACAGCTATTGTACAAGGACAATGTGTAATTACTGCATTGAAGAGACGCACAGCACTGCTGAAATCCATCAAAAAGCAAGTCTTATATAAAGTCCATTTGGTAGCATTTACTGAACGTTTTCCACTTGACCTTTATGGCCTGTACCTGCTTCCCCTGCATCACAGACCCCTGTTATTAATGCCAAGCAATGAAAGACCCCGCACTCCTATGAGCCATGTAGAAATACAGTCATAACCATCACTTTAACAAAGCAATCATAAACAATCCCAGTGCTGCCACGGAATGGCAAATAAGATCCTATCTGGGGTTGGTGCCACTGAGAATTGCTTCTATAAATGCATGATTCCATTCTTTCAGGAAATATGCTGCATGATTCATAGCCTTACCTGTCACAAGAGAAACATTTTTAATCTTTTAGCATCTTCCTGCAGCTCTCCTTCCTTCAAAAATAGATAGCAAAATGTCCAGCATAATGAGTAAATTTGCCTTGGAATAAACGGTTGTTATTTTAAGTTTAACTAAAAATGCACATCAAAATCTGTTTTATTATGGCCTTGGGCATTTTTGAAGGAAGTGCTCAAATCGCTTTTTGATGTTGCGGTTGACATTTATGTGATGGAATGGGACATTATTTAAATGTACCGTGACCCTGAAATGCAGGGAGGCCATGCAGAGGCCAATGTACATACATTTCAAATGAAGACTGTTGAGCTCCAGGGCTACTAGTATACATGGACCTCCATCTTAAGCATATATTTTACACACTACCATTTAAGTTGGTTAAGTTTGGGGTAAGTCATTTTTATTTTTAAGAATTAATAGTTTTATTCAGCAAGAACACATTAAATTGTTCAAAAGTGACATTAAAGATATTTAAAATGTTACAAAAGGCTTCTGTTTTGCAGAACTTTCTATTCATCAAATAAACCTGGACAAAATCTCATGATTTCCACTAAAATGTGAAGCTGCACAACTGTTTTCAACATTAAAAATAATAAGAAATGTTTCTTGAGCATCAAATCGGCATATTAGAATGATTTCTGAAGGATCGTGTGACCCTGAAGTCTAGGGTAATGATGCTGAAAATTTAGCTTTGCCATCACAGAAAAAATAATAAATTTTAATATATATATAAAAACTGAAAAAAGTTATTTTATATTGTAATAATATTTCACAATATTCATATTGTGATCATATTAATAATTCACATTATTCATATTTTTATGGTACTGTATGCATGCAGTCTTGGTGAGCATTAGAGACTTCTTTTAAAAATATATAAAAATGTGCTTGATTCTGTGCTTATTAGTTCAAACTGTGCTGCTTGCGCTGTGTGCTTGTGCTTCACTAAAAAGAACTGACTCATTATACCAGGGGTGGCCAGATTCTGTCCTGGAGAGCCACAGTCCTGCAGAGTTTTGCTCCTTGATAGAAACTCACCTGCCTGTAGCTTTCTAGTAACCCTTAGGCCTTGATTAGCTTGTTCGGGTGTGTTTGATTAGGGTTGGAGCAAAACTCTGCAGGACTAAAGTTGGTCACCACTGCATTAGAGTCATTTGTTCAGGAGTTGTAATACACTGTTCACACCACATGGTTTTGATTAACTAAAAAGAAAAGACTCATTAGAGTTGTTCATTGGGAATCATACCACACTGTTTTTTTTGTGCTGTAGATTTACCAGCAGTGTTGAGTCACCATTAAATAAGTACAGGAAACTCAAAAGTTGTTCCCTATTTAACAAACTTAAAGGCATAGTTCACCCAAAAAAATGAAAATTCTGTCATTAAATACTCGCCCTCATGTCATTCCAAACCCATAAGACCTTCGTTCATCTTCAGAACACAAATTAAGATATTTTGGAAGAAATCCAAGAGCTTTCTGACCCTGCATAGACAGCAACGCAACTGACATGTTTAAGGCCCAGAAAGGTAGTAAGGACATCTTTAAAATAGTCCATGTGACATCACTGGTTCAACCATAATTTTATGAAGCTACGAGAATAATTTTCGTATGCAAAGAAAACAACAAAAAAGACTTTATATAAAGACTCCTGGACAAGCAGTGGAGACTGATATGGAAGAGAAGAACTTGTCGAATAAAGTCACTATTTTTGTTTTCTTTGCACACAAAAAGCATTCTTGTAGCTTCATAATATTACTGTTGAGCCACTGATGTCACATGTACTATTTTAACAATGTCCTTACTACCTTTTTGGGCCTTGAAAGTTTCAGTTGTGTTGCTGTCTATGCAGGGTCAGAAAGCTCTCGGATTTCATCAAAAATATCTTAACTGTGTTCCGAAGATGAAGGTCTTAGAGGTTTGGAACGACATGACGGTGAGACAGAATTTTTAATGACAGAATTTCCATTTTTGGGTGAACTGTTCCTTTAAGCACTATTCTAAGCCATTTTGTAGTATAAAAAGTGGGAGTGTTGTGTTTACATTGAAAACAAGAAAAAGTGCACTTTAAATACCAGGATCATGCACTTATGCAATCGTAAAAACTAACCCATACGGAAATGTAATATATGACATATATGTCCCTATATCAGTAGTGATGTTGTCATATATGTTACATATAAGGCAATATATTATTATCACATATATCCATCTTCTGGATATATGTATGTGTATGTTTATAACATATATGAAATTCCCATAGTAAAATTTGTATATAAACATATATTTAAAGTATGTATATGGTTAATTTTTATATGGTATTACATGTTATGACCATATATGTTAACAACAGTGGCGTGCGGTGGTGTTTTAAAACGAGGAGGCAGTTTTATATAGCTATATGTATGTGTATGTGCATGTGTGTGTGTGTCCCTGTTACACTTAATGTTGTCACATTTTCCTGGGTACATAAATATTACATAAAAAAGAGAACAAATATAATTATATTTTGTATTGTATTAATATTATATTTTTTTATTTATTTAATAATTTTAATACTAATTATACATTTCGTAGTGTTTTTATGCATTCTTATATTTATTCCAAAATAATAACTAAAGGCAGTAACAATTTGAACAATATTCTGGAAACAATAAGGTTTCATTAGTTAACATCATTAACTACTTTAGTTAACATGCACTAAGAATAAACAATAGCCAACTTCTACAGCATTTATTAATCTTAGTTAATATGAATTTCAACATTTAGCCTACTAATGCATTATTAAAATCAAAAGTTGTGTTTGTTAACATTAGTTTATGCACTGTGAACTAACATGAACTAACAATGAACTGTATTTGTATTAACTAATGTAAACAAAGATTAATAGGCTAAATACTGTAATAAATGTTCATTGTTTGTTCATGTTATATTAAATGACACCTTATTGTAAAATGTTACCAATATTTTGTATTTGTGAACTGATGTTCAGCTGTTCTTTTTAATAGTCAACTTATTTTCGGGTCATCATCGTCATAAAAGCAATGTAAACACTGCCACAGACACGAAAATATATCTTTCATTTCATTGCACTGAATGCTCACTCAAAACTGACGCAGTCATCACGTTTTCAGACCATTTCAAGTTTTATTTTGAGGAGACACAAAGCAGTGGTATCTAAGCAGGAGAGTTGTTTACTTACTTTTTATACTACGGGGCCGTTGAATGCTTGAATCTGATTGGCTGACGAACGTTCTAAGGTGTGCAATTATTTTCAGGGAAACGCACGGCGAACGTAGTTCCAGGCAGTTCTTGACCGCATTACAGTTCCGTATCACTTCGCCAAATGATTTTGGTTATTTCAAAAGGTCTTACAACGGCAAAATAACCAAAACCCACAACGACACCGGCCAAACACACAAATATAGTAAGCAATGGGATAAAAATGACAGATCAGTTCCATGTTTTGCCACAAAATTACGTTTTATGTACGCAAAGCACATACTCTATTTCTCCTGCTCTCTCTCACTTACAGACACACACACACACAGTTTACACACATGGAAACATACGCGTTAATGTTGTTAGCGCTGCTTTGATGACTTTGTCAGTAAATAGTTTAGCAACTGAAAAGAACATGACATTTCTCACAAGCGAATCGAGATAACAGCGGCACTGTTCGTGAGGAAAATGAACTTAAAGTTTCATTAGTAGTGACGCTGCTGCCGAACACTTTTGAGAGACAGACTCCAAGAGGTCGGCTAATTCACTCACGCTCAATCTCTCTCTTTCTCTCTGTCTCTCCCTCTCTCTCTCATAACTTAGTTATTAGCTGCATTTGTCTGTTGTCAACGGCTCAAGCCTCAGTTACTTGGTCTGAAATTATGTTTTGGAATTAGCAACGGGGCGATGAATGAGATGCGGAAGAAATAATCTTACTCACAATAGCGATTTTAAATACAAAAACCGGACGAATCCCTTGAAATATATCATCTGATCGATGTCTTGAGGTGTGGTAACCGTAGTATAAGCAGAATAATTGACTCTGGGCCGTTGAATTATTAAAAAAATAAGGCACCGAGGTGCTAACGGCCCTCCCGCTTCGCGTCGTGACCGCATCACCACCTCGGTGTGCATTTTTCTAATGGCTCCCAGCGACCCAAAATCGTCAATTCCTTACATAGTGAGTCAATAACGCCATCATTTTCTTCATTCAGGCCGAGAGCTCACACGAGAACAAGAGGCGGGATTTATCGCAGGAACCAATCACATCCAATCATAACCGATCATATCCAATTATAGCGCGATGGAGGCATTGCCTCCTCTCACGTGACTTTCCCCCATTCATTTCAGTGAGCCTCCAGAAAAGTCACGGCACGCTTTAGGGTCTCTGTATTAAGTCTATGGACCGAAGGGAGGCAAGCCTCCGCTGTAACTTTACCTGCGGGTGTCGCTGTTGGACAGTGTTACTTTATAAAAAACGAGTGACTTTTATACTTTTAATGCCATATTTAGTAATATTTGCGATTTATGTTATCGATTATTTTCTCATCCAATTTTTTGAGGAGACACTGCCTCCCTTGCCTCCTCGGAGGAAACGCCCCTGGTTAACAATATATATTAAAATGGTATATTGTATTATATGATATGACCATATATGTTAACAATATATATCAAAATTTTATATGGTACTATATGTTTTGACCATTTGTTAACAATATATATTGAATTTATATATGCAAGTTTATTAGCCATATATGCCTAAAAGATACAGCTCATTGTAAATCATAACAAAATTACTTTTTACTTAACTTTATTCATTGTTTCAATTAAGTTTTCTGGGGAAAAGTAGAGATGAATGTGTAATTTAACTGTTTGTCCATATGCGCTCTCATCATTGCAATTATATCGTGATTGTACTAAAACGCAATTCATTATACTAGACGCGCGAATCCACAATACCGCTTCTGCGCATGCGCCAAAATTCAAACACAACCGCGCCAACGGCAGAGTCTGAGCAATGGCTGCAGCTAAACAAACAGTCGTCTACATTAAAGCTGTAGTCTACGATGTTGAAAATCAGTCGAGAAAGCCTGAATTTTTAAAAAACTCATCCCGCCCCTCCACACGCACACCCCTCCCCTCTGTGCTACCTGATCCCTCCCACCGGGAAACGACCTGAACAACGTCACTCAGTCAAGCAGGAGTAAACATGGAACAGAGATGTACCATGTGCGATGTCGGATTCGCAGGTAAAGCAACTTTTAAAGTTATTAAATGCATGTTAAACATAATGTATATTATAATGTCATCAGTAGCCAAGAAGTGAACACATAAAGCCTTGAAGTAATGAACACCTGGCAAGCTGATTAGCGTCATTTACTTTCACAACATTGCTTAGTCGGCTTCCAATCTAATGACCTCGCTAATGACACATCATATGTAAAGTTAACTTTCGACACTTGAACGTAGTTGCTTCATCAACAATGCAATGTCACCATTGTCCTAACAAAATAGCTCAGAGGCACACGTTTGAGTTCACGCACACGCAAGATTAGCAACACATGCAATGTTCTATCGGCTCGAACAGAAAACCGCTAACGTTAGGCCTACTGAAATAGTCAAGCACTTCAAGAAATATAATTACTTTGACCCGTGATAGGCGATGCTGAACGGCTAACATTTAATGCCGACCGGTAGCATGATCCATGTTGTCAGACTGATAAAAAGCTATTTATGTAATACACCACACCATAAAAGTATAAATAAATGCTTACCTGCTCAACAAAAAGTCAGTCATGTCAGCGTCGGTTTTAAGTCCAAGGTTTCTCTGAAGCTTCCTCCAACGGGCAATGGTGGACCCTATATTGATTCGGCTTTGAGTCCGGCGTTCTTCACATTTTTTTTTAATCTCTGCTCTTTCCTCAATTGACTTTCTCTTTCTTCCAACCTTGACTGTTGGGGCGAGCAGGGGCCGCTTGCTGCTGTCTGTTTGTTGGTTTTTCTCCATTGCTGAGTTGATGCTGCCTACTTTCGCGCGAAATTTCATGTCGCAGGAGGGGGCGGGGTGGGGTGCGGTGGGTGGAGACGCGAGTGGAGCAGGGGATTGGATGAGAGCAGTTAACCAATGTAAGCTGTCCGGCCGGACAGCTTACATTGGTCAATTTCTCTGCGGGTGTACACCCAATAGAGTGAATGGATTTTTTTCATTCTTTTTTCTCTTCATATTATTAGGATTGTACTGTAGAACCATAACCAGCATCTAAACGAGGTTATTAATAATGAACAATCTTTGAAATCGTAGACCATAGCTTTAAATAAATGTATACATGTTAAGTAAACCTATATCTTAAAAATGAGTTTAATTTGTATCTCTACCCAAAAATGAAAATTGTCATCATTTATTCCTGTTTTTCCTAATTCAATCCTTGATTCAAATTTCTTATAAGCTTAATTGATTTGGTTTAAAGAGAGAAGAATTGATGACTATTTTTGTTTGAAGACTACATATAAAATAGCTACCAAAATAAATGCTGGTAACTGCAGTTTGACTAAAAGTAATGACTAAAAAAAGTGCAATGACTATAACGACTAAAAATATGAAAGACTCAAAAGACTAAAATGTGACAAAGACTTAAGAGTTTTCGTTTCAAGATAAAGCCTAAGACTAAATCAAAAATGCCTGTCAAAATTAACACTGCTCTAAAATACTTGGCTAAACATTTTCATTTTGATAACATTTTTTGTGGTCAAAGAACTACAAAAATGAAGCATGCCAAAATTTTAAATGTCATGGATGTATATTTAATCCACTATTTTGTAGAGGGCGGTCATAATGACTATTTTCACCTTATCAAATCACATTTTTTCTTGGTTTAGATATACTTTTATAGAAAGAACCCTAGCAGCTATGTAAAATCACTGCAAATACAACCTGGCAACATTGCTTAAAACAAAAGATTTCACTTATATCAAATGAGTGTCAGTTGTTGTTGTTAGACAATGTTTTAAGGCCATATCAAAGATCTGTTTAATTTTGTTTGTCCTTATTACTGGTCTGCCCTACCCAACCAAAACCAGCACAAAATGTTGTTCTTGTCATATAAAAAAAAATGGATGTGTAAAAAAAAAAAAAAGATTCAGATTTTTTTATTTGTTTTATTTTAATGATAAAATAAGCATGAGGAGAGCATCTTATCTTAATAGAATGAAATGAGACAGTCAAAGGTAGAAAATGTAAACTAACTAACAAATAGGCCTACAACTAACAGAAAATTAAAATCAAATTTATGAAACTCATTGTTCGTCGTTGATTACCGCGTTATAATGAAACTACAGAACCCGGCAAAACAAAGGATTAAATACATTGCCCATTTTGTGTGAGAGTGGCAAAATCTGCAATGTGACTGGTCTATGTATGCGCCAAACAAAAAAACACGAAGATGATTGGCTAGTTTACAAGGAGAACGTCCCGGATGTAAGGCGGTTTTTATTTAACACAGTGAAGGCGCGTAACACAGTTTGAATTTGGTGAGGAACGGTTTGTACGGGCTCAGCGCAAGCAATCAACATTCACAAATTGCAAAATGGTGAGTTGTTTTTTTCTGTTGTATGTTTTGTGCCATTCTTATTTTGTAAATATGCCTAAAAAATTAAAAGTACACTTAAAATAATTTCTTAGTGTCTAGAGAATAATATTATGCAGCTAGTTAGCTGTAGCTCGTGTGCTAACTGGCGTCCTATAAACACGAGCGCGAACCAAGTGAATCCGTAATTTGCGTCGACGTTATTTTATCACGGTCTTTTTGGTAATGTTAACTGAGATATTAAGACCTTTTACAGTTAAAACACGATGAGTGAATGTGGTTCTGTTGGTTGCAGGCTGGAGGGAAAGCAGGAAAGGACTCCGGGAAGGCGAAAGCAAAGGCTATTTCGCGCTCTCAGAGGGCTGGACTGCAGGTCTGACACCTTAATGAACAAAGACTCAATTCAGTTCGTTTGTTTAACTATTGGAAACTCCGGTTTAGGCGGTCATACTATTTTTCTTATGGAAAATGACATGCTTCAAACCAGTTTTGTCTGTTCGTTAAATTATTAGTCTCTCTTCTTTGTCAAACTCAGTTTCCAGTGGGTCGTATTCACAGACACCTGAAGTCCAGGACCACCAGCCACGGGCGCGTCGGAGCCACCGCCGCAGTGTACAGCGCTGCTATTCTGGAGTATTTAACTGCTGAGGTAAGTAAAAAGAGACTGCATTGGGGCATCAGGACTGCATCAGGTTTATCAAACCTGTGAGTTAATGTGCCTGTTTTTACATTAAGGTACTTGAGCTAGCAGGAAATGCATCTAAAGATCTGAAGGTTAAGAGAATCACGCCACGCCACTTGCAGTTGGCTATCAGAGGCGATGAAGAGTTGGACTCCCTCATTAAGGCAACTATTGCTGGTGGTGGTGAGTGTTTATTTATTCATTCATTCATTCATTCACTCACTCACTCACTCATTCATTCTGTGTGTTTTAATCCAACTGTAAAATGTAATTCTCATTTTCTTTGTTCCCAACCCCCACAAACATTGTAGGTGTTATACCCCATATTCACAAGTCACTTATTGGGAAGAAGGGACAACAGAAGACTGTATAAACAACATTGTATGTTTGCTGAAATGAGTGTTTAGCTCTTGGTGTGTGAGTGTGTGGTATTTGTTTTTTTTTTTTTTTGTTTTTTTTTTCTTCCTGTAGGTTAGAATTTTAAAACTTTATATTGTCTGGCTTTGCATTTACTCATTTCTGGGGTATTATTTTCAATCATGGCTTCAGAGAAGCTATTTTCCCTTTTTATAATGTTTGGCTAGTCTTGTGTACCCTTTTTAATTTGCAGTTTGGTATTTGAATTTGTGACGTTTCAGAATTTTATTTCAATAAAGCTCAAATTGCCAGTCAGTATGAAGGTCCTGGTCATTGTTTTAAAAAGCAGTAAAGTTAAAGTTCCTTTTGATGTACTTCAACTATTCAGACAGATGTGGAGAAATGCAGATCTTTAAGTGATTAAAGATGGTACTACTCCAAGTGGTTCTTTTTATAAGAGAAGAAAGTGCTTTATTGCCAAGTTTGCTGGCACAGACAAGGAGATTACCTTGGTATTGAAGCTTCCAGTACACACACACACACACACACACACATATAAATGAGAAACATGGTAACATTTAAGAATAATATACAAGGAAGAAAAAGATCCACAATCGTCCAGATTCAGCCAAAAAGGCTTATTTCATTTATTGCTCAGAGGTTACAAAAATATGTGCAAAAAAAGGTGCAAAAGTGCAGAACGTTTTTGGGTATCAACCCTTCCTCGGTGCTATGTGCTGCCAAACAACACCTGCGCTCATTAAAAACGTGTATTACTGTAATACACCTAATATCACGAAGATACAAAAAAATAAGCTTATAACACAATACAGCAAATACATTTGCAAGTCATCCAAGATTATCCATATATAACTACAACAACCATAAATTTATAAAGAAATTACATGACTCCAACTGAAAGTTCTAAACATCAGTTTTTGTACACAAAAAAAACCATACCAAAGTACTCATTAGGGTTCCCCATATTAAATTTTCCCCCATCTTTAAATTCTTATAAAAAATAGTTCAAAGATAAATCTTCATACCAAGCGTGTGGTGGAGTAAGCTCAAACCTTTAAAGGAGACTTGCCTGTATTAAATACAGGAAAAATTATTGGATGATGACAAGACTGCGAATTGGGCATACAACACAACGTTTACATAAAATAGGGAAACATGAAACGGGTAAATATGGACATACCGAAACAATAAATCATATATGCAAGCAGGGGCGGACTGGGGTTAAAAAGTGGCCCTGGGCTTTCTGGCACAGAGCGGCCCACCACACCCGGTCCGCAACACACCGTAAACCCACCAGCTAACATATAACACAATTCAGAAATAAAAATGCTGATTTTTTTTATTATTGAAATTATTATCATTCACATTAATGAATGACTGGCATACTTTTTTTACATTATAATTAGTCTTTTCTGGTTTAATATGACAAATAGTAAATAATTTAGAAGAATTTTTACACATCTCTTTTAGAGGGACAGTTTAATATCACTAACGTTAAATATAATATCAATCCATATGACACAATGCTTTGCATAAAAGACTTGGAATGTAGTGGAGAATGTGGACTGTTTTTATGGTGCCCTTCTACTGGTCCTTTAGAAATCATTCTAATATGCAGATTTTCTGCTCAAGAAACATTTCTGATTATTATCAATGTTGAAAACAGTTGTACTGCTTCATATTTTTATGGAAAATGTGACCCATTACTATTTAGTCAGGGTAATATAAAAAAAATGTATAAATTAGTACTTTCATTCAACAAGGTTGCATTAAATTGATTTAAGTGACAGTAAAGTTATTTATACTTAAAAATAATAATTATATTTCAAATAAATAATGTTCTTTAACTCTGTATTCATCAAATAATCATGAAAAAGTTGAAGTATCACAGTTTCCACAAAGATATTAAGTGAAAACAGTTTTCAGTATTGATGATAATCAAAACCATTAGTAATAAGTTAACTGATCACAAATAATTACTGGTAATAATTAGGCAGCAAAACAGCATATTAGAATGATTTGTGAAGGAACATGTGACACTGAAGACTGTAGCAATGATGCTGAAAATTCAGCCTTGATCACAGAAATTACATTTTAAAATATCTTTAATAGAAAATCAATATTTTAAGTGTAATATTTCATATTATTATTTTTACTGTATTTTGATCAAATAAATTCACCATTTTAAAAACTATATAAAGTCTTAATTATTTCTATAATTATTAAGCTATAGAGAAAATTCAGGAAGCTATAGAGACTGTAGAAAAATGGTCAGTGGAATGGGGGTTTAGATTCTCTATAGCTAAAACGTCAATTTTTTACAAAAAAAAAAAAAAAAGGATTGAAAGAAATAGTTAACTATATTTATATAAACAGCCATTAGAAAGGGTAACAAAATTCAAATATTTGGGATTATGGTTTGACTCTAAATTAACATGGAAAATCCATGTCAAATATATGGAGCAGAAATGCAATAAAGCATTAAATCTAATGAGGTGTCTAGCAGGCCAAAAATGGGGGGCAGATAAACAGTCAATGGTCACTATTGTGCACTTATACGATCTGTTTTAGATTATGGATGTATCATATATGGATCTGCATCAAGCAGTATGCTTAAGAGGTTAGATTTAATACCATCACGAGCACTGAGATGTATTACAGGTGCAGTTAAAACTACTCCAATCTCAGCAATGCAAGTTGAAACAGGAGAGTCCCCACTAGACTCAAGACAACTATCTGTTGTATACTGGATCAATTTACAAGAGCATAAAACAGATCATCCATCAAAATCTATATTAGAGGAAAGTTGGGAGACAGCAAACTTAGCTGGATCAAGTTTTGCATGGAAAGCAAATGAGTGGGCCTCAGAAATGTCAATAAATAATATACATTTTTCAACAATGGCTACAATTTCTCAAATTCCTCCTTGGTTTTTTAGTCAAACAGAAGTGGATTTACAAATTCATGATATTATTAAAAAAGGACAGAACATTTTTTATATCAAGAACTATGCATTAGAACAGGGGTGCCCAACCCTGTTCCTGGCGATTGACTGTCCTGCAAAGTTTAGCTCCAACTCTAATCAAACACACGCGATCCTGAAGACCTTAATTAGTTGCTTCAGGTGTGTTTGATTAGAGTTGGAG
>JAFVLL020034743.1:0-23031 GCA_021397915.2 Tor tambroides
GAAACTGTAGCTAATCTTATTCGCAGTCTAGCATTTTGCATCTGCATAACATAGTGAATTATTTTTAACATGCAATGATACAAAATAAAACCAAATAAGATTTGTAATGAAGAAAAAAAATATTTAGACAATGATGTCATATCTCGAGCGTCGCACTCCACATGTGCGCGCCGAACACGCAAAATCTTGCTCTCTGCATGAATGCAACCCAGATAGCGACACAAGTTTGTTTGAAACACATAAAAAGTTTAAATAAGATTATAATTTTGATAATGAACATTATATAACATTTAAAATAGTTTTGGCGATTTTTCCTTCAGTTCGCCTGTGCATTTCTGACCCGCACAGCAAATGCAGTCTAAAGCCCGATTCAGACAGTAATTGTTTCTCATATGGACGTCTGTAAAAATAAATTTACATATCACCTCAGTGATGAAACTCATGGATTCGGATGGTGATTTATTCACAGTGGAAGAGCGAGTTCTGTGATCCTACGAACCCGAGAAAGCGCTGCTCACGTGGCCAGTCACATGATTGTCTAAATTTATTCTTATTATTGTGTAAAATGTATTTAAATATACTTATTATATAAAATGTATTCTTATTATTCCAAGCATATTTTATAATGTATAATCCTATTTATTATTTGAATATTTAAATCTCCTGTTTAAAAATAGGAAAATAGACACGCTATAGTTGTATATAATTACACGCGATATATAGGCTATCTGTTTATAATAATTGTATTGCATACCTGCTGCTGCTGCCATAATAAAGTCCCATTTCGAATGTTTACGTGCTTCTCGTTCTGCTCCCAGTCGCTGTGGGGGAGCATTTATGAAGTATATTCTTTTAAATACTTTCCAGCATTTCAGAAATAAATATGTATGCAAATTACACCGAAGTACAACGTTACCTTATGGTGTTCAGGAGTGCTCAAAAAGGGTTTAAACACTGAATTTTGAATCGATTTCTTCTCGTAAACTCAGAGATGTGGATTCGACAGCAATTAAATTAACACGCAACCTTGGTGTTTGTCAAAAAACAGTAGATAATTCAGCCAGGGATTTTTACAGGGGTGGTGAGAGATAAACACTGACATCCTGGATTCGGACGGCATTAAAATCACCAACTACCCCCTGTAATTGGTGAAAATCACGTCCCCCTGAGAAACAATTATCGTCCGAATAGGGCTTATATCTCTGTGATGTTCTCATTGAGAATGCAATTTCTGAAATGTTACAATGAATTCATTTCTAAAATGTTATGATATGGAAGGCCTGAAACAGATCACAGCAGTATAGCCATACACAGGCTATAAGTCATCAGCAACGAGGTAACCATGCATGCCAGTATGCATATGATTTAATATGAAGCGTCCGTAACGCAATATTATGGTTGATAAGAGCAAATAATGGAGCTGAGCTGTTGATCATAATTAGTGTGGCCATAAGTTGGTTACGTACAGAAAGTTTCAAGTTAATTGCATTAATAGTTACTAAATGATATAAACTTAATCTTTAAAACGTTACGGACGTGACACAGGGCTGAAGCGTCCTGACCTCATAAATCTAGCCCTTATAAATCCAAAAATAATCGCTGTTTAGACCAAGTGAGTTTATTTACTTTTCAGACATCTTTCTACAAAATACTTACTGTTGACATAAATTAAAAAATGGGCAGTCTTTGATATCTCATTTGGAAACACAGTCGAAGGAAAACGTATTTTTACTTCAGGTGCACCCCTCATATGTAGTGGATAAACATAGCGATTTCCTTCAAATTTATATTAAAGCACGTTAATGCAGTAAAATACAGACCTAAATGCACAAGTTAAACAGGGTTTTATTTATTTATTTTTTCATATTAAGGATGACTTTTGCATGGAATTGCCCATAAATTTATAAGGCAAAATTCTAATTAATTTACTAGAGCCACTACTAGAGGGGACTGTATAATAACACATAGAAAAAGTGCTTTTGGGCAGTCAGCATTTTTTATAGAGCAGTACATAAAAGGAATACTATCCCCATAGAAATAAGAAATATTACATCTCTTGCTTCTTTCTCTGAATCGATAAAAGGGTGGTTATTGGATAATCAAACATGTCTTCATAATTTGAAGCAGTGGTTTCTTGTTTTGTATGTGTATTTGTTTAATTTTAATTTTTTCCTCTTTGGTTTGTAACTATGTTTGCTAGAATACATGTTTTCTGTGTACTTATGGACTTTGGTTTTTACCATCAACCTGCCAGGGACTGCAGATGAAAATTAGCCTGAATGTTTACCTATGTTAATTAATGTGAATTGTCTCTTTTAAAATAAACAATAAAAGAATAAAGAAAACTTTATGGTGCTTCATAACGTTTTTGTGCCTTTCGTAGGGCTTAACAATAACAAAGAATAGTATATGTACTAGGGGTGTGCAGCGGAGCCATTATTTGTATCTGTATTTGTATCTGTGACAATCTCAAAATTATTTGTATCTATATTCGGATAGATCCGGAAGTGGGTGTGGCTTAAACCGGAAGTTCGTCAAATTACATGAAAATACCATTTTAAATGCAAATCTGTTCGTTTTGTAGTTTTCATTTGTATAACTAAAGAAAGTATTCTTTTCTTATTATAATTATGACTTTGTAAATATCTTCTACTTAAAACTACAGAAAATGTTGATCAAAAAAGAAAAATAACTTTATTCTTCTTGTTTTCCAGGGAAACTTTGTGTACAAATTTGTCAAGAGACAAGCATCCACAATCTTAAATAAGAGCACCAGTAGAAAAAAAGAAGCTGAAAAAAAATAGAAATGGAAAGAAAGTGTTCAGTACTCATAGCAGAATGACAATAAAGCTCGCTTGAACTTGAAGTAACTTAGATCATGTGTTGCGGGAGTCATTTACGAGTATTTTATCAACAGAGCGCAACAAATCATTTGGATCCTCCAAAAACCTTGATCAAACATCGCTTTTCTTTGTCTTGTATAATTAAATGTAATGCCATTCATGAAAAGGGCTAATGTAATGCGTTTTTACAGTTGGATTTCGAAAAGGTTTGAAGTTAGGACTGTTTTTAGGATATTTTTGTCAAGTTAGTTGATATAACTCCATACAAAGCTCTGATTTCTGAGAGACGCACATACCCAACGCGGCTATTGATTTGCGCTCATTTCATTCATATATGCTAGTTTACACTCATTCACTTTACACACCCAGGCCCATAGCCAGCTATGAGGTCCAGACCTCCGTAAATGTTTCATGTTCAAAAGTAAAATTTGAAAACATATGAAAAATTATTTAAAATCATGTCGCTGAATAAATTCATGTGGCTGACTCGCAGCAGCTGCGAAACGCAGGAGTGAAGGAGCTTGGCGCAAGTGCAGCCTCCACTCCGCTCCGCTCTGCCATGTTGCCAGATCTAGTTATTATAAGCGTCATTGGACTTGTTTTAATACTTAATGTAACAGCATTAATAAAGTAATTAGGGAATTAATAAAGTGGAGTAAAGATGAAGGTTAAGGTTAGAGATTCTGTATCCTATTTGCAAAATACAAGATTTAATCTTATTTTGGTGCATTTCTTAGGGGATTGGTTATGTTGTTTTTCTGTAGCAATATCTGGCAACACTGCTTCGCCGGCACTGACAGGCAGCAATCAAAAAAGGAGCGCACGGATAGTTTATTGCAGGAGACCACATTCGTTAGACAAACGCAATGATCACCATGATATATCTGTACAAAACTGTGTCAAATGCTATCAGAGCAGTACTAGCCACTATTATTGCACAAATCTTAACAACCGCAGACCTCACTAATGTAGTGCTGTTCCAGCAAACATGTGATTGTGTCTGCCAAATATTTTTTTCTGTTATTCGGATAAATTCGTAATTCGTTTTGAAGCCATTATCCGTGCCTTTCCGAATAAGGTATTCGGCTTCGGGCACATCCCTAATATGCACAATACTCGATCCGCCAAAAAACGCCAGCATCGGAGCCGACACCGATACAGAGTATCGGACTGATGCATCCCTGATAAGACATTTTATTTTTGAATAAACTTTTATTCACAAAATAATCTCTTTTAAAATATCTTATTGAGTTATGATAATCAAAACAGCCCCCACTAATTAAAAAGATTTAATCACTAGCTAGATCACTGGAGTGCTGCTTTATAAAAGAAAAACAAGTTGTTAGAATAAAAATAAAAGAAAAAATATTTAAAAAAAAAAAAATCGACACACGACGAAAAAAAAATTATTTTTCGTGCCGCGAATGATCGCGCCTGGTGTGAATAGCTCCATTGGGATCTATTGTTTCGATTTAAAAGCGTCATCACGCCGATTTTCGCGTTCAGTGTGAAAAGCCATTGAAAAGCCCTTAAAAGTATGTTTGCAAAGCCTGCTGCAAAACTCTTAAAATCCACAGTGAAATGTACTGAACAAGCAAATAATGGTTGAAATTGAAAATAACCACAGTCCTATAGCGACTTAAAATTTGTCTTCTACTAACATAAAAAGCAAATTCAATCTTACACGCTCTGAGTTCAACAAAAATAAAGTCAAAAGTAGTGTCGGATGCATTTCTAGTAGAAACAGGTCTTGTTTTTACAAGGATCTGCAGACACCCTGGGTCTAGCTTTAGCTTAAGAACCACAAACAGTCATTAACCCTTTCACAAGTGAGTTTAAAATATTCTAGCTGAGCCCCCAGCGTGAGTATTTTTAGGCGACCGTTATTTTAGAATGTATAGCCTTATTGTTTCCATGGCGACGCGTCATGCTTGTCATGTGACACACCGCAGCCACAATAGCGCTGTATGACACATGGATCGCTTTTATTTCGTTTTTCCTTTTTTGATTATTAATATTCACAAACATACTCACTATATTATGAAATATCTGATATTCCGATTCTGAAATATGTGCAAGTAAATGTATTTGGTAGTTTAAATACTTTAATTATGACCGTGTTAGTTGATCTATACCGGCGACGGGCGCCGCCATGTTTGTTCGTGCTGAATCCGAGCTGTGGGATTAACAACATGTAAATTCATCCTCTCCTCCCGAAACAAGTTAAAGTAAGTCTGCGGTTAAACTGGGAGAAGAGCAGAGTAAACTTTAAGGTTATCTACACAATCTGTATATGATATCAATAAAACATGTCAGATTATATTCGTAAGGATCATTATTGCTGCTTTCATAGACATCGGCGTGTATTTTACAAACTATAAATGTATGGTTTTGCTAGTACTTATGTGTATTTACATGTCTGAAACCTAAAATAAGCATTATATGGTTGCAAACACTGAATATTTGTGATAAGATTAATAAGCGCTCAGCGCGTGCGATCTGGCTCCGCGCCAGCCAACGCGCGAAAGCAGATTTGAATTCAGCAGTTGATGACATGACGCACTGAACGTTCTAATCACTCCGGTGTGATCGTACGCGTTAAAGGGTTAAAGATGAATAAAGAATAAACACCAACCCCCTTGTTCCTCGTGTTTTATTCTCCAAGTTTCTGGTTCCTCGTGTTTTATTCTCCAGGTTTCTTGTTCCTCGTGTTTTATTCTCCAGGTTTCTGGTTCCTCCTGTTTTATTCTCCAGGTTTCTGGTTTCTCCTGTTTTATTCTCCCGGTTTCTGGTTCCTCGTGTTTTATTCTCCAGGTTTCTGGTTCCTCCTGTTTTATTCTCTGGGGCTCTGGTTCCTCGTGTTTTATTCTCCAGGTTTCTGGTTTCTCCTGTTTTATTCTCCAGGTTTCTGGTTTCTCCTTTTTTATTCTCCCGGTTTCTGGTTCCTCGTGTTTTATTCTCCAGGTTTCTTGTTCCTCGTGTTTTATTCTCCAGGTTTCTGGTTCCTCCTGTTTTATTCTCCAGGTTTCTGGTTTCTCCTGTTTTATTCTCCCGGTTTCTGGTTCCTCGTGTTTTATTCTCCAGGTTTCTGGTTCCTCCTGTTTTATTCTCTGGGGCTCTGGTTCCTCGTGTTTTATTCTCCAGGTTTCTGGTTTCTCCTGTTTTATTCTCCAGGTTTCTGGTTTCTCCTTTTTTATTCTCCCGGTTTCTGGTTCCTCGTGTTTTATTCTCCAGGTTTCTGGTTCACTCAAGTCCTCCTCACTCTCGTCTTTAACAAACACCATCTTCACAGCAGCAGATCTCAGTTCAGATGATACTCCTCCAGATATTCCTGCTTGTTTCAAAACTTAGTCACGACTGTGAGGATGAGAAAATTACAGAGATTTACTGACTTGATTCAAATTTACTGACTTGATTCAAAAACTGTATTTCTCCGTTTACAGAAACAACATTTCTAACAGTTTGTATTAAGGAAGCATCAGGACAAAACAACAGAGAGCGCGGTGAAACTGAACTTCTTCCTCTGAGGTTTGATGGTGTTTGTCAAACAAACGAATGTGTTTTAGCGCCACCCGCTGGACTGGAGTGAAGCGGCGCGAGGAGGGAATTATTTAAAGCCGATCTGCACACATAAATGAAAATAAGAAACTCACATGGTATTTGATCAGCATAAACAGTCTTCGTGTGTGAGGATTAGAGAAAAACGAGCGAATTATAATTCAAATATTTCAATGAAAATGACACAACGTTGTAGCCTGTAAATATGGAAAGGGTAGTTTGTGTCTTAATTTCCATATTTACATAATAATAATAATAAACAAAAAAAAAAAAAACTGGTGCTCTTTATTTTTAAAAGTTTCATGATCATTGTCAGTTTCTGTACATGATAAACTGTAAAATGTTACTCTTGCAATTAATGTAGTTATTTAAAAATCAAACTATATTAAGATTCATATGGACATGTTAGGCTATGGTGTTGTATAGCTATTATTATGCTTATTATTATGCTTCCATCTGCTGACAAGCTTTATGGAGATGCTGATTTCCTTTTCCAGCAGGACTTTAGCACCTGCCCACAATGCCAAAACCACTTCCAAGTAGTTTGCTGACCATGATATTACTGTGCTTGATTGGCCGGCCAACATGCCTGACCTGAACCCCATATGTAATCTATGGGATATTTTCAAGAGAAAGATGATAAACAGTCGATCCAGCAATACAGACGAGCTGAAGGCCAATAGTGCCTCAGCAGTGCCACAGGCTGATCGCTTCCATGCCACATCTCACTGATGCTGGAATTTTTGTGCTAAAGGAGCCCTGACCAAGTATTGAGTGCATAAATGAACATACTTTAAAGAACTTGACCTGTTCTGTTTTGCAAATCCTTTTTTTGATTGATCTTAGGAAATATTCTAATATTTTGAGATACTGGATTTTGACTTTCATGAGCTGTAAGCTCTAATCATCAAAATTAAAACAAAAATTTTTTTGAAGTGTTTTACTTTACATATAATGAATCTAAAATATATGAAAGTTTCACTTTTTGAAATAACTTTTTCTCCATATTCTAATTTTCTGAGATGCACCTGTACATGATTTATTCTTGGGGCAGTGCTAGGTGCTGCTGCCCAATAAAATGGCGTGATGGTATAAGGGCTTCAGATATTTGTCACACCGAAGGTGTTCCCAAAGCAAATGCTATCGGAGCATAAGTGAACCTATGAAAGAGAATCACCACAGCATCTCGTCTCCATTGGCAACACACGATTTGTGTTGATTGCAAATGACGAAGCAGATAGAGAAGAGTGCATGTGGCGATTGTGACATGAGCTCTCATGATTGCAGATTGTTACAGATCAATGTGAATCATCAGATTGTCAAATCAAGTCACCTTTATTTATATAGCGCTTTATACAATACAGATTGTGTCAAAGCAGCTTTACAGTGTTAAACAGGAAAAACGTGTGCTGATAATGCAAGAGGACAATAGAGAACAGTCAGTTTTCCAGTAAAAGTCAGTTCATTGTTGATTCAGCAATGTAATCGTTCAGTTCATTTCAAGTAGTATCTGTGCAATCAAGTCAACAATCCTGCCAGAAATTAAGTGTCCCCAACTAAGCAAGACAAAGATGACAGTGGCAAGGAACCAAACTCCATCGGAGACAGAAATGGAGAAAGAAAGAATAAAAACACTTGTGAGAGAGCAGGCTCAGTCGGAGGTCAGTTCTCCTCTGGCCAGAATTTGGATTGTGTGAGGCTGAAAAAACTCACCAGCTCTTTTTGCACAGATGATCTGAAGAAGAATCAAACTCAACAATAATCACAATCACTGCAGGAAAGATGATGGACAGATGATAGACACACAAAAAACTGACTCAGTCTGTGAAACTGGGAATGAAATGAAAGGTATAAAACAACGAACAATGTAAAGACGTGTGATACCTCTGAATAATGATCCAGCAGTAACTGAAGTCAGTAGGACTGCCATGATCATGTCTGTTAGTTCAGTTCAAAGATAATAAACATACAGTATAAACCAAACATCATCACATCATACTTAAACTTCACATCATAGAAATGATGAATGAACTTCCACTGTTTCATGAGTACATCATCTATTATCATTTTATTTCAATCTCAAGATGTCAGGAGAAACATTTATCACTCGAATAGGGCTTTTGAGTTGATCTGAATCTCACAGTACAAGTGATACATGCATTATAAGACAATTGCATATTAAATGAAATTCTTAAGAAAACACAACTGATATCATGAAACAAAATGATATACAAGAATAAAACTTTGAGACATTGTTTTTTGGGGAGGAACTCCATCTTTGAGTTGATCTGAATCTCAGTTGAATCTGTGGGATTTGAAGATGAAGATGAACTTCATTCACTGTGAAACTTTAGATAAAAGTCGCTTGTAATGTCTGGTTAGGACAGATTTATCCAGATGATATTTTATTGCTTGATGCATTATTGCAGCATCAGACCTGAAAGTGCTGGATCTGAAGATGATCTAATTACTGTGATTGTCTTTTGTATGTGTGTGTAGAGCAGACGATTCATTGCAACACTTCCCACATGCAGTGCAGTGATACGGTTTCGCTCCAGTGTGGATCCTCTCATGTGTTTTTAAACAGTTTGCTGAAGTGAAAGTCTTTTCACACTCAAAGCACATGTACTCTCTCACACAAGTATGTATTTTCTGATGTATCTTTAAATTTTGTAGACATGAAAAGCTCTTTCCACACAAATAACATGAATGTGGCTTCTCCTTTGTATGAACTCTCAGGTGTTTCTTTAGGTTTGAAGCACTCAAAAATGTTTTGCTGCATTGATCACGTGTGCAGTTTCTCTCTAGTGTGGATGTTCATGTGTTCGTTAAGGTTTGATGATCATTTGAAACTCTTCCCGCACTGATCACAAGTGAACGGCTTCTCTCCAGTGTGAACTCTCATATGCTCTGTAAGATGTCCTTTTAGTGCAAAATTCTTCCTGCACTGATCACATGTATAAGGTTTCTCTCCAGTGTGGATCCTTTCATGTGTTTTCAGGTCTCCTGACCGACTGAATCTCTTGTCACAGTGTGAACACTTGTTTGGTTTCTCTCCAGTGTGGATGTTCATGTGTATCTTAAAGTTTGTTGACTGAGTGAAGCTCTTCCCGCATTGATCACAAGTGAACAGTTTCTCTCCAGTATGAACTCTCATGTGAAGCTCAAGATGATATTTGTTTGTCAAACTCTTTCCACACTGAGTGTTTTCTGTTTTCACATCTTTTTGTTTGGTTTGAGGGCAACTCAAAGGTATTTCTCCAGTTTTGACATGATTTTTCTCCTCAACTTCACTCAATTCTTCATTCTTCTTGTTTTCTTCAATCAACTCTGAAATAAACATAAAAATGGTTTGTAAACTCTCAGTAACCCTGATGAACTCTGATGTAACAGTGTAAAGTAGACAATTGCTCTACCAAATTTTAGTCATTTTGATCCATTTCTGTCAGGACCACTATCATCAAAGATAATTGACAATTAGCGCATCCATGCAGTAGGGCTGTGCGATTAATCGAAATCTAATCGCAATCACGATTTGAGACGTTGCGATTTGCTAATTGCAAAGCCTGCGATGTGGACGCGATTATTATCCAGGACATATGCATGACAGCCAGCCTTGAGTGACAGTCTTACTAACCAATAGAGTGAGCACACCTCCGTTCTCCCTGATCTGCTCTAGCCAACTGCGTAAACGCCCACCATTTAAAAAGGGTCAGATAGAAAGTTAGGCAAATTAAAACTAAAGAAAAACGTATGTAACTACAGCTTCAAAATGACAGACAATGAACAAAAAAGGTAATTTGCAAGAGCTGCGTCACAACGCATATCAAGAGCTCCCTTATCAGTTCTGCTTTCAGTATTGGAGAATAAAAGATACATTTTTAAATGATTTTATTAGTAGGCTACATGAACGTTAACTTACACATTTTTATCTCCCAACAGATTAATTTTAAATAAGTTTATAATGCATGTTCGCTAATTCAGAAGACTGCACACACAGCCCGTGTCTCTGAATGCTTCTCATACTCGCTTCGGTCTGCCCATAGACTGTAAAAAAGATGGACGACGCACCTTCACTCACTTCCACTGAAGAAAATTGAAGCCGCCATTGTCCCAATGGGGCGCGGCCATATTGCGCAGATTTGGGACCGGCGTGATGAAATCTACATAAAATGACAAAAACCATCTTTGAAAACAAAATATTTGAAGTGAAATTTAATTATTTAGTTTGTCTCGCGTCCCATTAGATTACATAGAGAGGGCAGGGTTTATGACCTATACTGGGACTAGCCACCTGGGGGCAATCGAGACGCGATGGCTTCACTTTTGAGGATTAATGTGGCACACTTGATTGAAACGGGCCCCTGCTCTTTCTGAGTCCATCATTTGTGCTGTCCAGTGGGGTATGTGAATAATGGCAGTGAAAAAATAACCACAATTCTTAGCGAATAATAAGAATAATGTAAATTAAATGTAAACGGGAGTGAAGAGCTTTGCCCTTGACATGTAAACATCAAAATGCGATTAAGTTCTTACTCAGATTATTGGAAATAATCGCATTATTCGTGCGCATGTCAACGTAGTCATTGATACTTGCTGAAGCTCAAATGCGCTGCATAACATGAAAGTGAACCTCATTGGTTCTCGCCTGTTAACTTCAAATTCTATCCTTCAAATACAATGGTATTTTTCTTAATATTGGGAAGAGCATGAAAATGGTTATCATTAGGCTACTGTCTGTGTGCACAGCAGAGGTTGTACAGTACTGTGTGGGCTTCTTATTCAGGCCAGTGAATGGACCGTTCATCACCAAGTGAACAGCTGACTTTTATTTGTGTGTTTTTATGAAAAAAATTACACATATATCAGACAGCATACCATCATTACCCCATGTTCAAACTAAATCTACACTCTTGACTCTATCAAATGTACAGTTGTTCACTCACATTTCAAAGTTTGCCTTATGCAAAATAAATGGGGTTTTTTTGGATACTTTTGCATAATTAATTGATAGAAATGAATGTCGACCCGCTCCACGTCAAATAAAACCACTTCAATTAGGACACACATATGACATTCTTCAAAACCATCTTTCATTTCTGTAGAGCTGGATATTTGAATAGTTTAGCTTTGAGAATGAAAACCAACCTGTTTGTTCCTCAGTATCTTCATGTTTGACTCTGAATGCTTCTTCAATCTTCATGTCTTCACTCTCCTCTTTAATAAACTCCATCTCTGTTTGTTCCTCAGTCTCTTGTTTCAGACTGAATACTTCTTCAATCCTGAAGTCTTCACTCTCCTCTTTAATAAACACCATTTTTATAAGTGTGTCACTGGATCTCAGTCACTTCAGCAGGAGTTTTTTGGACACTCAGTTCTGTTTAAGATGAGAGAAATAAACCCAAACTAAATCTCTGGGTGCGTCTCAATCAGCTCTAGTTCAGTAGTCAGCACACTAGTGAGGGAGTGAGAGTTAATGGACTTAAATCACCTGATTACACACTCACAACATTCATAAAATAACACACGTTATAATGAAAGTTCACATTTAGGTAGTTGATGTGTGTTAGTTATCTAATGATCTGCTGATAACATTTAATACTTCACTGCACTTCAATGAAAACATTTTCTCTTGGTTTAAGTTTTCATTAAACACGTTTGTGTCGAATTAAACGGTTTTGACCAGCATGTGACGTCTGCGAGTCATTTTGTGAATCATTTGATTCAACTGACTCGGAGTCTAAAAAGCTCGGTTTCTCCAGCAACTGAATCACTGATCTGTAATAGATTATATAGATCAGTGGACTGAACACATGTTTATAATAAACTGATTCACGATATTCGGAGTGAAATGAGACTCGCCTTTTGTGATACTCATGTGTGGAGGCGCTTTACTCACACAAATAACCTTAATAACTTTTAAATGAAGCATTACAGTAAATATTAAACAATTAATTCTGTATCGCTCGTAAACCTTTAAAGTTGAACAGTTTCTACATGTGAAATGCTTTAAACACAAACCTTTCTTCAGTCGAATCACAACAGATGCTCATGACGTCACATCACCACACCAAAATAAAAGTCCTTCTCACACGCTGCTGTCTAATGCATAGAAATCTACATAGAACACGATATAAAAATAATAAAAATAAAAGTCCGGCTCACACGCTGCGGTCTAATGCATAGAAATCTACATAGAACACAATATAACAATAATAAAAATAAAAGTCCCGCTCTCACGCTGCTGTCCAATGAATAGAAATCTACATAGAACACGATATAAAAATAATAAAAATAAAAATCCCGCTCTCACGCTTGTCTAATGCATAGAAATTTACATAGAACACGATATAAAAATAATAAAAGAGTTGACAGAAATTCAGAGTGTAATGTATTGTTGAAAAACACAATGTATTTTGACCGTTCGGAAAACCCGCCCACCCTTAGTTACTGTTGCCATGACCGACGCTCTCGCACTACACACATGTTCTCACGCAGTGAAAAATACATCGCAGCGCAAAGAGGAAACTGATAACACACCGACAGAGAAGACAGAGCAGGTTACTTCTGATATGAAACAAGGTCAAAGGACCCTCAGCTTTTAAATTGAGTCATTTTTAAAGATTAAAATGACCCTGCGGCCTCATATGAGGACATTATATTTTAGTGAATTTCTCTGAGACTGTACATGCCACAGTTTTGAGTCTGGATGTCCTGTACAGAGCACATAAGGGGCTTTTCAGAGATCCCAAATGATTGGATGTTTCATCAAGACCACTCCCTCTCCTTGGTCTTCAAAAATGTCTGAAATTAATTTAGTGACACTCATTTAATTAGTAATTATCATTTAAAACTGTCTAATTTTTAAATTGTGTGTCATAAATCAACATCTCAGCAAAATGTTATGGGGTTTCAAATCAAAATATGACCTTCTGTCATGAAACAGGACGTTGATTTCATACATGTCCTCATATGAGGACACCGGGACTAAAAGCATGTTTATTACGCATTTTGGGAGACATAACAAATGAATAGGGAAAGAAATTATATCTCAATATTCTATGAAATATTATATTATTACTATGAAAATCTGGTCAATTATTATTCCCATTATTACACTTCTTTTTTCATTACCTGTTGCCCCAAAAACACATTAATATGCAAATTCGATTTAGTTTATAGATACATTGTATATCATGAGAAAACCGGTTTATGGCCATTTTACACACATTTTGCAGAAAGAAAAAAGGTATATCGAATCATTCTGTTATAACATAGTCGAGAATCATCTTTATACAAAGTTTGGTAAAAAAAAAAAATGTATTGGTGATTTAAAAAATCAATTGTTTTTGCCCATGCATGTTCATTCATGTCCTTTTAGTTTTTCAAAGAAATTGAGTCCCAATGTCCTCAAACGAGGACTTAGCATAACTTATGAATGAAATATCATTTTTTATTTATTTATTTATTTATTTTACATTATTCTAAATGCTCTAAACAATTTAAAGACATGAAAAAAACTAATTTTTTCCCAAAAATTTTTTTGCGGGTCTTAAGAGGTTAAGATTATTTTTCTTACCCCACTGCCAGATAATTTTAATTATTGTAAGAAAAATTAAGTTAATTTAGATTTTTCCCCCCAGGAAACAAGACTAAATATCATAATTTTGCTTATCTAGTTAATGCATCTCGATTTAAGAATGTTTAGATATTTTGACTAGAAACAAAACGAAAATACTAAGATAAGCCTTTTTTGCAGTGTAGCCTTTATTGGTCGTCCCATCCAAATCTTTTCAGCATCACATACTCCTAAATGGGGGCTTGGCACAGGATCTAGATATTCTGTTGTTAGATGCGGAAAAGGCATTCGATCTAACTATCGACTGATCGATTCGATCAAACTATTTACAGTAAAAAAACAGACTGAGCATTTTTTGACTAACAAGAGGAAGGATTTCAAGTTGTCTTCTTTAACAGTGTTTTTAACAGTATATTTGCTGTAAACAAAAAAAAAATCAGTGAAGACTGAAAGTGACATGAAATACAGCCAAGAATGGTGACCCACAATCAGAATTCGTGCTCTGCCTTTAACCCATCCAAAGTGCACACACACAGCAGTGAACACACACACACACACACACACACACACCGTGGCGTGAACACACCCGGAGCAGTGGGACTGGACTGTAAAGTCATACGTGCTTGGACCCTGATGATTGCTGTATGAGGCTATATTTTTATTTATTCATTTATGTCAATTAGTGTATTTTTTATCAATTATATTTTCCATCTAAGTGTACGTGACATGTTAACACAACGTTTTAAAGTTCTTGCTAATTTCTTAATCTTTTTTTCTGTCTACAGGTGAATGCTTCACTTGGAATGAACATTTTCAGCACTTTAACTGCAGGCATCGCCATTATTTTCACTTCAGTGGATTTGGCTTCAGGACCAATGAACACTTACTGCAGCGGTTATGACTGTTATTATTTAGAGACAAAGTATAAGGTGTGCCATCAACTTTTATATTCACATTTAACATCAAATTGTGTCTAAACGGAAATGAAACTTTTATATAGTAATTACAATAAGATCACTGTGTGGTCAGAACACAAGCCTTAATCTGCACTCATCTGTCCAGTCTTTTTATCTGGCATTTCAGAAGCAGTTTATAGATCATTTACAATGCAAGAAGTCATTGGCATTATACATTTATTGTAAACTCAGTCCAGTTTGACCTATAAGGGCCAGATTTACTAGCAGTTTGCATCAGTGTAAACCCTCTTTTGGCGTTAAAAACTACTGTCAGGGTTTACTATAAAGACATGCAGCGAAGCATCAATGAAAAGGACACAGTTATATTTGTGGCTGACATTTATTATATATGCATTTGTAGGATTTTCCTTTATAATTTTAATGGATTGCATTGGTCATTATGGAAATGAGATATTGTGCCTGTGTTCTTTAATGTGCTAACTGTCAGTAGATCACACACAGAACATTTCAGTCTCACCAGCACTTTTATGGGATTGTGCTCTCACGCTAATTTGCCCTGTTAAGAGAAGAAAAGTTTTAACTTATTTAAAAAAAGTAGGGGGGTACATATCGCTTTACTTCAAGAGACCCATTTAAATGATCAAGAACATCTTAAGCTATCACAGGGGGGGTTTGGCCAGGTCTTTTTCTCATCTTTTACTTCGAGGAGCAGAGGCGTAGTTATTTTAATTAAGAGTGATATACCATTCCAAATAGTAGAAGTTATTAAGGACACAAGAGGGTGCTATTTAATTGTGAAGGGGTTATTATATGGGGAAGAAATAATTGCTTTTATGAACATTTATTGGCCTCCTGGCCATCCGGGTGATTTTTTGACTACAGAGTTTGCCAAATTGGCGGACTGGGGAGTTAAGACATTGTTTATTGGGGGAGATTTTATCTGTCATTTATGCCCCATTATAGATAAATTCCCAACAGGTAAACCACTATTATCAACTCAGGCTAAAACTGTCAAGGCTCTTTGTGAAGACTTTGATTATGTAGATATTTGGAGGGCCTGCCTTCCTGCAGAACGAGAGTATACTTTTTTTTTCCTAGGGTCCACAGTTGCTATACAAGGATAGATTATTTATTTTCTCTGAAAAGTACGTTGGAGCATATAATGTCTTGCCATATAGGCAGGGCTCGAATTGAGGGGGGATGGCATCCCCCTGGTCGAAAAAAATGACAAAAAGCATCCCCTCTGTAAAACCACCATCCCCCCCTTACCATCCCCTTTGGATTATTAATTTTGTGTATTACGTAATACGTAATAAAATAAAAGTTATTGTATAATGAAACTCTTAGTGCCGTGCTCACTAATGGATGTCACTCCTCTACATTCAAAGTTGGGAGAGGGATGAGACAAGGCTGCCTTCTCTCACCTCTTTTATTTTTCTTTGATAATTGAACCGTTGGCAGAAGCTATAAGAACAAATAATGAAATTTGTGGGTTAATGGTAGCAAACAATCGACATAAGATTGCCTTATATGCCGACGATATTTTGATATTCATGGTGAATCCTGATACCTCTACCCCAGCTCTTTTAGACACAATTGACAAATTCGGCACATTTTCAGGATATAGAATTAATTATCATAAATCAATGGCAATGCCTGTAGGTGACTTAAAACAAATACCCCAAGCATTACCATGCTTCCCATTTAGATGGGCCCCTGAGGGTTTAACATACTTGGGCATTAATGTTACCCCCTCCTTTGAACAGATGAATAATGTAAACTTTCTTCCACTTTTTGAACGTATTCGGATGGACTTAGAAAGGTGGAACGTCCTCCCTATTTCTTGGTTGGGGCGGATCTCCCTCCAGAAGATGAATATTCTTCCAAGATTACTTTACCCCATCCAAATGATTCCAATAAATTTTACACATGAAACCATTAGGAAATTGAATGGGTGGTTTAGTTCTTTTATATGGGCAAAAAAAAAGCACGTATAAAAATTTCAACTTTAATGCTTCCATCTTCAGTGAGAGGTCTTGACCTTCCAGATATTCGGAGATATCAGTGTTCACTTACGTTACATCTCTGACTGGGTACATAGAGGGTCCAGAACAGTGTGGTTTGATATTGAAAGTTCACTTAGTAAACTTCCTTTAGTAAATTTGCTTTTTCTTAAAAAGTTTAAATCCTTAAAAGTCACTTGTAGTAACCCCATCACAATTGGTGCTATAAATGCATGGCAGGTTATCAGGCATTTGGAGGGCCGACCTTGACTCACCTCAACTTTTACTCCCATTTGTGATAACTATGACTTCCTGCCGGGGACTGTAGACCCAAATTTTCGAGCTTGGGCACATAAAGGTCTCACCACTTTACATGATCTATTCGAGGGGGACACTTTAAAGGGGACCTATTATGCCCCTTTTTACAAGATGTAAAATAAGTCTCTGATGTCCCCAGAGCGTATATGTGAAATTTTAGCTCAATATACCCCACAGATACATTTTTATAGCTTGTTAAAATTGCCACTTTCAGGGTATGAGCCAAAACGCGCTGATTTGAGTATGCGAATAAGCTGTTGCTCCCCGAGAAGAGGGCGGAGCTTCAAGAGCTCTTGAAGCTCCGCATTAGCAGTGCTAGCCTTTGCAAATAAACATTTCACTATTAATACAAGCCTGTTATCTTCACAGAAAACTCCTCAGTTTCAAAGTCAGTCATCTGATTATACTGTGCATAATAAATTTACGTTTATAAATTACACAGACGGGGAGCACTGCAGGATAAAAATAACAACATAGCTGGTCTCATGGTGCATGGCATGCTATCACAAACTTTATAAGTCCCACTTCTGATTATGACCTCGACAACTGCAAACGATCGACTCACATTGCTTTCATATGCAACTTTTAACTACCACATTCCTATTCACAATCATTCTGGCAGCACTTGAAGGCAGCATCAGTGAAAACACACAGAGACAATGATAGCTTTATCAGTTAGCTTTACAGAGTGCCAAGAATCTCTTTCAGAAAGGCAATTTGGAAAACAAATACTTACTTTGTCTGGAGCTGACGTTTGAGCACGAAGCGTTGGTATTGATTCCTGAACATATAAGGGACGTTACTGATTTTTTCCAGGATATTTCCTTCGAAAATGAAATTTAACCAGTGTCCTCGCCTCTGATGAGAGGAGATTATGGCGACTCCTATGTTCATTAGTGCATCCCAAAACACAACACTTGTAAAGCCTCTTTGGTCCTGACATTGTATATAACTCCAGTAATGGCGGACCACAGCTTCTCACTCATGCCGAGTTCACACTGTACGATTTTCAGACTTGTCGGATCGCTGTTGTTTTCACACTGCATGACTATCTGGGGTAGTATTCAGTCGCTGCTGTGTTCATATTGCACGATGGATCGGCGACAGGGGGTTTCACATTGCACGATTTCACAATAGGAAGAATCGCCGACAAGTCTGTCTGGTCCGCAAACTACATTTCACAACAAAACACACGCGAGAAGTGATAAGGAAATAATGCGAGAACCCGCGTGCGTCAGACCAGAGTTCTTCAGCGAGACTGGAAGTATTAAAAAAATATAGCCCGCAAATTGTCTGTGCGCTGATTTCCAGCTACAAAAAGAAAAACAGATTATGCAGGAGGGAGATGCAGGGAACAGGGATTGTGTGTTCTGCAAAGAGAGGTGAACAATAATTTTGCAGTAACTGTTATGCTGATGTTGCAGTCAAGCAAATGTTTGTGCTTGTTTCTGTGTGATATAATTGTATATATATCTATTAAAATACTGATATTCTGGTCTATAACTCCTCCCCGAACTTCCCTCTGCCCTGTATTTTTATCTCTCATTGGCTGTAGGTCATCGCCGATGTATTTTTCAGTCATAACTCATTCACACAGCAGGATTGTGAATTGCCGACAGCTCCAGATATTTAGCATGCCAAATATTTTGCGGACGTCGGTGAGGTGTCGGTGATTCCCTGAGATCGCGTCTTTGATCATTCACACTGTGCGATTGTCACTTGCGTGAACGAGCACCGATTTGCCTCTGATCTCGGGCGTTTGTCAGCGATTTATCAAAACCTGTCGGCGAGTGAAAATCGTGCTAAAATCGTGCAGTGTGAACTCGGCATCAGGGCTGCGTTTATGCTAATAGAGTAGAGAGCGTCACAAATGGGCAGGACTTTTTCCCCTCGGTGACGTGAACAGAGAGAGAATCTGAAACAGCTCATTTGGAGAGACTGTTTATGATTTAATGGTTTTATAAAAAATGAGTTGGTGGATTTTTAACATTATAGACTGGTTGTTTTCACACACTGCGGCCACACAACTGCGTTCAAACAGCTTATAAAAGTGATTTTTTCATAATAGGTCCCCTTTAATGTCATTTGACCAATTAGTCATCAGGTACCGTATTCCATGACAGGATTTTTTTTCGTTACTTACAATTAAGAGACTTTGTGAAAAAGGACACTACTTTGCTCACAAACCAGGACATTTCGGCTGTGGAGAGACAGCTTTTTTCACAAATGAACAGTTCTTTTTAAAAGGTTCTCAAGGATTGTGACTGTTCAAATACGGACTCCTTGAAAAGGAGGCTTGATATATAAATCACGAATGGGAGGAAGCATGGAAGAATGCAGGGACCCTAAGCATATGGTGCTTCTTCTCTTCAGGTCACCTCACTCATTTTCTTTCCTGCAACCTTAGATATAATCGGAAGGACACTAACTGAAGCAAAATAATCTGCCAATGGGGTAAAAAAAAAAATCTTGTTTTCTGTTTGACGTAAGATTATTTTTCTTACCCCATTGGCAGATTATTTTGCTTCAGTTAGTGTCCTTCCGATTATATCTAAGGTTGCAGGAAAAAGTGTAGCTAAGTTACTTCTTTACATTCTATGTTATTTGGCTTTGTATGTGTTTTGATGGTACAAAGCCATCTTACCTTGATTGCCTAAAGGGTATTCCACAAGGCTCTATCTTGGGACCTATTTTATTATCTTAATGATTTACCTGGAATGTGTAAAGATGTAAATGTTCACATGTATGCAAATGATGTAGTCATTTTTACCAATGTAAATAATTGGGAGAAGGTTTCAATTACCTTAACTACTGCTAGGGCCAATGTTCAGTACTGGCTTACCAAATCAGGTTTGTTATTGAACACCCACAAACACACACACACACACACACTGTATAAGAAAACGCTAGATAATAAACCCTTTTAATTTAACTACTGTAACATTTCAAAAAAAAAAAAAATTGAGAAAAATAAATAAATCCAAATACGCCCGATTTATTTGTAAGGTACGCTGTGGTCTTGGCCCACCACCGTTAAGTGAATTCATTAAACAGATTGTGGTATTGGTACCAGGTCTATCATTAGAGGAGATTGTGAGGTGCCATACAGATGATCATCTTTTGGTCAAAGTATTATCTGTAATAGGGTATCAATATTGGAATGGTCTGCCACACTCATTAAGACAATGTTCCACTTTTCATACTTTCAAAAATCACTTTAGAAAGTGCCTCAAATTAGTTGTGTAACCATTATACTTTAAAGGTGCCATAGAATGCATTGATACAATATTTTAAATTGTTCTCTGATATCTACATAGAAGGTATGTGGCTTAGGTAAGGACAAAAAATCTCCAGAAACAGTTTTACATGTCCATTTACAAGCCTAGGATTTGTCCCTAGAATGAAATGGTCTGTTATGACCATAATGTTGAGCTCTGCTCTGATTGGCTGTTTCACAGTGCGGCTCATTTCAGTAGCTCACACAGCAGAAAGGAAACACAGGGAGGAAAATATATATCACAATACTTTTTCTCGCAGTTATATCGTTGGGTAATTATACTGTGTATAAAATGCGGGCATCAGGGAGCCGCTATTAATATGCGGGGGATTTATGATCGCACGTGCTCTGTGTAAACTACAGCAGCAGTACTGTACAACTATGCAAGAAACATCTCATGGGTGCACTGGGACGCATCCTCAGTGATGTATCCTGGGATCATTGGGTGTTTCGGGTCTCGCAACATCATACACCCTCGCCCAGGCGACCCAGCCGGGGTTGATCAAGCCCCAACTTGCGTCCCAGTAGCAGCCCACGGATCAGCCCTCTTAATCCAAAGCCACCTTGTGGCCTTCTCTGCGGCTTCGCTCGCGGATTGAATGGCCCTCTTCTTGCCCACCCCTGTAATGCCCAAACGACTGAGGACTTTGTCACTTCACTTCAAAGTGAACGTCCTGCAAAGTCTCTACAGCCGACTTCTATAGGCTCAGAGAAGGTTCTCCAGCCTCTCTCCCTGCACTCCTCCACCAGTTCCTGGTACTTAGCACGTTTCCTCTCATTGGCTTCCTCAATACGTTCTTCCCAGGGCACCGTAAGTTCCACCATGATCAGCTGTTTTGAAACCTCGGAGGTAACTATCATGTCTGGGCGGAGACTTGTTGTTGCAATGTGCTGAGGGAATCTCAGATGTTTTCCGAGGTTGACCTGCAGCTGCCAGTCCGAGGCTTTGTGGAGGAGGCCTGTTGTTAATTGTGGGCGCGCCCTGGGTTTCACTCCAGCTTTAATGAAGGGGACTGCCTTCTTTGGAGCATGATGGTACTTGCTGGTGCTGATGGCTGAGGCTAAGCTCTCAGCAATTGCCTTAAGCACCTAGTCATGGCGCCAACGATAGCGACCATCAGCCAGAGCCTTTGGGCAGCTGCTGAGGAGATGTTCTAAAGAGCCTCTTCCAGAGCAAAGAAGTCAGGAAGGTGTCTCGCTCTTCCCCCAGACGTGGAGGTTCGCTGGGCTTGGCAGGGCATCGTAGACAGCTTGTACCAGGAAACAGACCCGATGGAAATCTGCCTGCAATATGTTTGCCCAGGTGATCCTGTGCTGCAGTGTACTCTCCCACCTAGTCCACGCTCCCTGCTGCCGCTGTCCCACCGCCCTGCTCACTCGCTCTTCCTCCACGCCTGCTCGGAGTTCTTCCTGGAGTAGATGGTGTCTTTCCTTGCCGCAGGCCTAGCTAACCAGAGTCTTTGGGAAGTAGCCCAAGCCCACTCTGCCTGTCGCCACGGTGCCCACCAGTGCCTTTTGTCTCAGGCGTGACTCTGCCACCTCCATTGCTTTCCCAGCCTTCCATTTCCTTCCTGTCCTCACCTCAATGCTGGCTGATGACACCTTGCAGTCCCTGGAGTCCCTGTACTGTAGGGCTTCTCTGGTGCGTCCCACCATGAATTCTTCCGTGAGGCCACTGAAGGGCAGCTGCAGGATGTTACTCGTCCCATACAGTGCAGCACTGGTAAGACTGTGTGGAAGGCCCAGCCACTTGCGAAGAAAGCCACTGATCTTCCTTTCTAGGGACTCAACTGTTGTGATGGGGACTGCATAGACCAGCAGGGGCCACAAGACTCGGGGCAGGATTGAATGCTGGTAGATCCAGGCTTACACATTTTAGATGCTTAGTGGTAGTAGTTAATGTTTTCTGGGGTATTTTGTTTTATGTGCTGTTTGTACAGTGCCCTCCATAAGTATTGGAACAGAAAAGACAAAATTGCTCTGTTAGCTGTGGAGTCAAGACATTTGCAAATTTGATTAAAAGATGAATATGAGACAACTTTAGAATGTCACATTTTATTATTAGCCGTTTCAACACATACATGTTTTACCAAATAAAAAGAAGAGCACTTTTAGAGTTCATCAACTCATTGATGTGAGCATAAGTATTGGGACAGTTGAACATAAGGCAGATATAAAAGATTAAAAGCTTTTATTTAGTTGGTATATTATAAGATTAATCCCAACCACTGCACATTTTACAGTTCCACTCTTCTGCGGTGGTGTTCAATGCTTTGTGTGGGACAGACACACAAATGGGGTGGTATCAATTATTGCAGTTGCTGCACTGCACCATCACCTCTTTGTTATGTGAGGTCCTGCAGATACAGTGAACCTCCACCTGAAGTGTGGCCCTTTCAGGCTTTGCTCATTTGTTGGTATGTAAATACTGGAGCCTTTTTTGTGATGGAAAGAGAGAGGACCCAAAGCGAAATGCAATCACGGTCTCTTTAATTATAAGAGAGAGTACAGTCCAACAAAAACAAATCTTCTTTCA
>JAFVLL020034744.1:0-28407 GCA_021397915.2 Tor tambroides
TAACTGACCAGATCAATATCCCAGAATTTTAATTGACTTGATGCTATACTCTGATTAAAAAGTGTTCCTTTAATTTTTTTGAGCAGTGTAAAAGATCCCGGCCATGATTCGGAACTGTAATGCATCAAATGTCTGTGACTGTGTTTTGTTGGCGATCGGCGCTCAAGTGCTCGTCACTCTTTAGCTCCGCCCACGGCGCGCCTCCAGGAGCTCGGCTGTTTTCGGAGAGAATCGTAAAGCTGTAGCTTTCTTTTATAAATATGACAAAACTAAAGACTTTTTTGGAGATGTGAAGGATGCAGTACTACTCTATAGGTACTCAAGAATAACATGAGATTGGGTGAAACTGTGTGTGTTATGGGGCATGGGGCAGCTGTGGCCTAGTGGATAGACAGTTGGACTTGTAACCCAAAGGTTGTGGGTTTGAGTCTCAGGTCTGGCAGGGATTGTAGGTGGGGGGGAGTGAATAACCAGCACTCTCAATACCACGACTGAGGTGAGACTCTTGAGCAAGGCCCCAAACTGCTCCCTGGGTGCTGCAGCATTGGCTGCTCACTGCTCTGGGTGTGTGTTCACTACTGTGTGCATGCACTTGGATGGGTTAAATGCATCGGACAAATTCCGAGTATGGGTCACCATACTTGGCCACACACCTCTTTCCCTTTATGTCCCCTTTAAAGTCGACTTGATTGTGGCAGACACAGCTGTAGTTTGCCTGGTGGGAATCATTAGCTGGAAGGAGGCTGAGTGATTGACAGCTGGGTGGGTGTGGCTTCTGTGAGGTGGAAGCTTGCTCCTGGATACTGTGGCTCAAAGGATCAGGTGATGGTGAAACTGTGGCTCCTGAAGGGCCTCTGGACACACTGACAGGAGTGGAGAAAGAGATGCTGGGCTTCTTCAGGAGCTCAGAAGAGAGATCATGAAATGCTTAGTACTTTCAAATAGATAAGGACAACAACAGGAAACATGTTAGTTTTATTATAGAAAAGAGGCCTGGGAAATTTTTAATGGCTTTGGGCACTTGAAAGTTTGCCAAATCTGCAATAAAATGCCATTATTACAGATTTAACAGAGGGAGCTGTTGATTTCGTTTGAGGGTGCTTAGCACCCCCGTAGAACTGGGCCTGCTGTGAGGGACTGAAGTATAGTGCATTCAATGGATTGTACTCTTCCCATTGTTCAGCAGACAAAAGGTATTTCTGAAGAAGAAGAAAAAAAATCTGTAGACAAAACTCCATGAAACAGTTTTTTGAAAGTTGTGAAAATTACATGATCTAGAACCTTTATACAGTGTGCCATTGTAAGTCAATTCCTCCCGTAGTGTCTTTAGTCTCCTTTAGTTAAATTCAATATGGCATCTAAGCTAATTAATGTCTATTTTCCATGATCTTTTTCTGGTGATGGGCTGCTGCCGCCCTCTTGTGTTCATTTGACAGCAGAACAAGACATTTATTCTTTAATTGGCCAAGAGAAAACTAGACATTGCACTATTAAAGCTCTTCTAACACTAGTACAGATATTGTAAATGTGAATTGTAAATTCATTTGGTTGTCACAAAATGACAAATGGGCCACCATTGTGGACAGTCATGTGCTGTGGAACATTTGGGACAATATCTGTCAACCTTTTTATACAAATTAAAACCACTAGGCTTGAGTCCTTATAATTTCAAACCAAAGGTAATCTAACTGTCCACATTGTAATTTAATTTTCTCTCTTATTGCAGTTTTTAGAATCAAAGTAAACTCTTTTTGTTATTGCAGCACAATGAAGGGAAAGTTTGGATGTTTGTGTTGATGCTGATTTGAGCTGTTAATGAATGCTATCACTTTCTCTACATCCCTCACATCTGATCTTATTGAGTTTGTCTACATGATCACAGCAGTAAATAGCTGATTATGGGTCAGTCGTCAACACGGATATGATGTTGGGGGTGTATAATAGCATGTTTAGTGTAGCTGTAGGTGTGGAAAACACTCAGACTGATGAAGAGAGGCATCTCTCTACAGTATCAGGAGACTTGAGCAAAGCTCATTCATTTCACACTAACTTCCAGACATGCTGCAGGAGAGGACAATTACAGATAAGCTCTCAATATGTTTGGAGTGGATTGAAAAGGGGCAACAAGTGAGGTAGCCTAACTTTATTTGCAATGTATGTTGCAGGATTTTAAAGACATACAGTGGGGCCAAAACACTATTTTGCATTTTTAACTGTGCGTGAAATTTTGAAACATGTCATATCTTGGCACATATCTTGTTATATAGCCTACTACATAAAATTTAACAAGCATTTAAACAATAGGTATACAAGAGTATGCAACAAGTACACTCAGTGGGATACTGTATTCCACAATGAATGCAGTGTACTCAATTTGACCTTCCATTTCCAGTGTAATGAAAGCATACTAACTGCAGACATTTTTAACATCTCTATTTGACTTGTGCTGGTATCAGTCTGTTCATATATTTCACATTAAAACAGCAAAATAAGCATATTTATTTAACTGGTAACTGGTCCCACTCGCACACAACATTATGAGATCATGTGACATACTGTAGAAATTACTGCAAAATGCATACTGTATAGTGAGCTATATTCTATTTACGAACATAGCCAATAAAATAGCATCATAAATCCTAATCATAAGGAAACTGCTTACGCATCAATATCAAATGTTTCTGAAAGGCATTCTTTTGTCTTGCTTAATTATGAAAGATATTAGAAATTAAAAAAAAAAAAACAACAAAAAAAAAACACTTGCATCTGTGTTCAGTGAAATGGGAAATGAATTTGTTTGGTTTCACTCTATTCATCACACACATTAATGCACAGACCTGCAGATTATCTTTAGATCATAGTCAGGAAAAAAAAATCCAGCTGTAATGGAAAATATTTTTTTGAATGAACAGTAGAGGAGAGTCAAGTTCCATGAAATTCAGCAGTGTGCAGAGTGTGCTTTGTGTCTGTCTGCTGCCCTCATGAGGAATGTAACAAAATCATTTCTTATGTGAAATCACTGTAATCACAAATACAATTTGCGTGATCATAAACCTTTAAAGCTGCATTTTTAAGATGCGGTTATTTTAAATATAAATAAACATATATTTACTGTACCTGACTCATCACACAGACTCTTTCTGTACTTTCTTTCTGTACTATTCTATCCTATAAATAAAAGAAAAACATATTTATTTTATATAAATGTATATTTTATATTTAAATATTTATATTATATAAAATATAATATTTAGATTTTTTTTTCCATGTATTCAGGTCATTGCTGTGTCTCACTTTATTTCAGTTTCGGGTCCAGATCTATACATTTTCAAAAACACAATAAAACTGCAATTCATACATGACAAACACCTTTGAAAACCTTTTTGAAAATATCTGTTTTTGTTGAAAATTATATCAAAGTTTTAAAAGATGGAACCCATATGAATACAATTATTACTTTATGTGCATTTTAAACTAAATTTTATATATATGTAAAAAAAAAATATTTATCTTTTTCACCATCTCAGACACCTTTGTTTCACTGACCAGATTATTTTTCTTGTTTTCTTCTCGTAAAAAGCCAAACTTCTTTTGCAGAACTTCACCCCCCTTCTATTTGTCATTTTGGTCCTACTTCTCATTTCCTTATCTCTCTCTCTCTCTGGCCTAGATGCCTGGATTCTACCACTCTCTATGGCTGTTTGTTCCTCAAGGGATCTTATTAGAAAACACTCATGTATTATAGCACCTGTTAAAACCCTCACTGTGCTCTCTCATAACCTCGGCACTTCTGTGGAAATGGCCTCTACTTTCATCAGCTTAATGGTAACCAGCAGGGCAAGGTGTTAAACACACACACACACGCACACGCACACATGCACTCACACAAACTTTAAACTATTTAACATAATCAAAATAACTCACAAAAACTATTTCCATCACAGCAAAGACAAAAATGGCACTGTTTTATTTATCAGTCTACCTAGAAGCAAAGCCATGTTTACAAAGTACTATGTTGGTACAATGAGCAAGTTAACTTCAGAGTTGTTTGATGCACAAGAGCAGAGCTTAAATTCCCCCTTGTTTTTTGAGTTCATATTAGATCCGTATATATTATATTATACCAAGTCAAACCACATATTTTCCATGACTGCCAATTGCAGATTATTTACATTTTTTTTTTTCTTCACGATTGCTTGAAAAGTGTAATTGTGCTGTCATTCTGTGAAATAAATGCCGCTTGATATTATCTCATGAAATTACATTTGCACACTTAAGTGTCTCAACAATATTTTGGGGGGCTTACAGGCTGTGTACTCGATCTATCCACTAAACACCCTTCCCTCTTATTACTTTAAACATAACCAGTCCACTTTTCATCCCTAATCTGGCTTTGTGCAGCTACTGCAGTATTGTTTATAGACATAATTCCTTGAGAGAAATAAATGAAACTGATGGTGAAAGGCCACCAAAGGCCCCCACCTTCGCTCAATGAGGGGGGTGGCTGTTCCACACCTCTCATTTTGATGTATATTGCCCCAGCTTCAAATAAGCACCTGGGCGATGTTTTATCTCCTGGAAATGTTCCATAATTCATCATTATCAGATCCAATTATGGGCAGCAAAGCACAATGCAATATCCCTCTACCTAAGCTAGAACAAATAAACACCCCCATCAACCCATATTCTCTTCCTGGCTCTATATTTTCTTCTTCGTCTCTCTCTCTGCAGCTCTTTTGCTCTCTAGCACTGATTAATAAATGTAATTAAATTAAGGCATGAAACACATTCATAACGTGAGTCTAGTTGTAATTACCACAAGCAGTATTCAATCTGTGTGCAATAAAGTAGAACCCATGAAGACTTAATTAGACACAACCGTGTTTACAAGCAGCCATTTGCAAGGGCGAAAGACCCAGCCCACTCAGTCACATGAGAATTTCTTGATTTCGGTAATAATAGAAACAAGATAAAGATGAGACACAAGGAACTATTCTTTAGAGATTAAAGTCAGGGACTGTTTACTGCAGACTAGATGACAGAGTGTTTTTCTCACTCAGAGATGGCCTTATTATTGGGAGATACCGGTTCTACTATTAGAGAAAGTGTAATGATCAATTTGGATCATGTGAGCCTTGATAACCAATCACGTTACATCCTTGGTGTCACTGAATTTCCATCAGAGTTGTGCGACAGACTGTTTGCTGATACCACAGAAATGAATGAGAAGTGTCATGAACTGAATCCTGCTTGTCACAAAACCGTCCATCACTTCTTTTATAAAATACGGGTGTGCGCATATGTGACCCTGGGCCACAAAACTAGTCATAAGTCACTGAGGTATATTTGTAGCAATAGCCAAAAATACATTGTATGGGTCAAAATTATAGATTTTTCTTTTATGCCAAAAATCATTAGGATATTAAGTAAAGATCATGTTCCATGAAGATATTTTGTAAATTTCTTACCGCAAATTTATCAAAACATAATTTTTGATAAGTAATATGCATTGCTAAGAACTTCATTTGGACAACTTTAAAGGCAATTTTCTCAATATTTTTGTTTTTTTGCACCCTCAGATTCCAGATTTTAAATAGTTGTATCTCGGCCAAATATTGTCCAATCCTAACAAACCATACATCAATGGAGAGCTTATTTATTCAGCTTTCAGATGATGTATAAATCTCAATTTCGTAAAATTGACCCTTATGACTGGTTTTGTGGTCCATGGTCACAAATAGTCAAACATTCGCTCTCTAAATATTATTCGAAAAATAAAAACACTATTCGAATTCAACCACCATTTGCTACCATTATAAAGCTTGGAAGGGCCAAGCTTTATACATTTTTTAATATAACTCTGATTGCATTCATCTGAAAGAAGAAAGACATATACACCGAGGATGGTTTGTGGGTGAGTAAATCATGGGGGAATTTTCATTTTTGGGTGAACTGTCCCTTTAATTATAATTAATAATTGACTGATAAGCATCAAAACTGTTTGCCAAAATTCTTAAAAAAATGATCACTTGGCAGGAGCCTCATAAATTTAGACAAATCCTGTGACAAGTACTTTATTACAAATTGTAGCAGTATTTAAAACACCAGTTATTAAAACACCAGAGGTTTGTAACTCTGTGGAATAAATTGGAGCTAGAGGAGGATTAGAGGATTGCTCTGAAAGGAACTTAATTGCATCACATTGCCATGTGGTTCACCAATCACAAAAACTCCAGAAAGATCACAGGATGCAGCCTTTTCTGCTCACCCAACCTTCCCCTATCTCTGATAAGGAGTGTGATTTGTGTTTCAGTGGTTCACGTCACCCTGCTGTAGTAAAAGTTTGATCTTAAATCAGTGGAAAACTATACAGTTAAACGCACAGTACGGTCAGCCGTGACTTTGCCAGCTGATGGGGTATTTCCTGGATCAAAAGCTTTTTGTTCTCTCCGGTCTTTTTCCTCTATCTTCTTGCTTCGTAGCTGGAGGCATCACTCAATCAAGAGATGAGGGGCTGATACAGAAAGAGTGTTCATTGCAAATCAAGGTCAAACACAGGCTCTCAAAGGCAAAAATACAACGCTTTCACAAATCAGCTAGTGATTAAAGAAGTAGTTCAACCAAATGATGAAACTTCTGTCAATATGATCTCACCCTCATTTTGTTTCCAAAGTCATAGTGACAGAGACAAAACATATATAAATGAAGAATTGTATTTGACTTGTGTTTTATAATGCATGCAATAACTTTGTGAGGTAACACTTTATATAGGAAACAATTGCTTATTAGCATGCTTATTAACATATGTGACCCTGGAGCACAAAACCAGTGGAGTATATTTGTAGCAATAGTCAACAATACATTGTATGGGTCAAAATGATCCATTTTTCTTTTATGCCAAAAAATCATTAGGATATTAAATAAAGATCATGTTCCATGAAGATATTTTGAAAATTTCTTACCGTATCAAAACTTCATTTTTGATTAGTAATATGCATTCCTAAGAACTTCATTTGGACAACTTTAAAGGCGATTTTCTCAATATTTAGATTTTTTTGCACCCTCAGATTCCAGATTTTCAAATAGTTGCATCTCAGCCAAATATTGCTCTATCCTAACAAACCATACATCAATGGAAAGCTTATTTATTCAGCTTTCAGATGATTTACAAATCTCAGTTTTGAAAAATTGACCCTTATGACTGCTTTTGTGGTCCAGAGTCACAAATTGGCTGTTTATTAGTACTTATTCTGCATGACCATAATCTACATCCCTAATCCTACCCAATACCTAAACTTAACAACTACTTTACTAACTATTAAACAGCAGCAAATTAGGAGTTTATTGAGGTAAAAGTCATAGTGTGACCCTTTGTGAGAAACAGACCCAAATCTAAACTGTTATTCACTGCAAATTCTCCATTCTCTTCATTCAGATTAAAATCTACTGTATCTTTCAAATCTCATTCTCCGCTCTGCATATTTGAATGACTATATTGTGTGCTACATGTGACATGTCAGCACTCATGTTTACAAGGTGAATGAAGGAAAGGGAAGATTATTTGTGCTAAATGTCTTCAATTGCATTGTGTTCCTCACCCAAAGCTATTATATGAGTTCTGGAATACAATTGTATGGACTACCTTTATGGTTCTTTTATGGTGTTTTTTGTCCTTTATCAGCTTTGTCAGCTGTGATTTCTATTAGAAACCTATGCTACACCTTTCCATGCTTCTTTTCTATTTGGGATGCACACACTGGGTCTAAATTGTTTTACTAAGGTTTATTTTCGCGAGTGACTCATCCTGATTTAGCAGAATAGCACAATGCTGGAGATAAATGTATGGCTTGAGATGCAGGAGCGAGCGGTTGAATTTTGTGCAAGGCGTACCGGTGTGACTCCATTTGTTTTGGTTGTTCAATAAGTCTGCTGGAATTGAAAAGTATCGGGTTAGACAATCTGCGGAATTACTTCTGTAAAGTTTTCTGGGTTTGGGACAGGACTATGTGATTGTGTCACCACAGGTGCTGCTTGCATCTGAATTCAGGTGTTATGGAGGTTGGACTGATATGTTGGAGGCATTTTAAAAGTTAAAGACCCCTGTTACTTTTTCCAAATTCTCTCAGAGTTTGGTCTTTCTCTTTTCTTTACTTTCTCTCTCTCTCCCCTTATATATATTTCATGTTCAGTTCTTTGAAAGAAGTTTACAGAAGAGTACACCAGCACAGAATATACAACAAAATAAAGGTGAAGTGCGAGTTCTGTTCAAAGTTGAAATACTAATTTCTCCAGTTCATTTACAGTACTTTTACACTACTTTTCTTTTGCAGCCTTCCCAAGCATTTAACTCGAAATAATGAGTCCTGTTATTTCATTATCTTCTGGATGTGGTGTCCAACACCTGTCTTTGTAACTAACAAACATTATCTCTGCGGTAAAGAAGCTGATAAAAGATGCTTATCATTTATTACATGAGCTTGCTGATTATAATGATCCTAATAGCAGTGATTGTTCCCTTTTAATGGATCTCTCCTGTTGTTTTTCATCTTCTCCTCACCTGTCTATTAGTTCATTATGAATTCCTTACTGCAGCTTTACCAAACCACAAATCACCTCCTTTTTGTGCCCTGGTCTGCGTCTACTCAGGATGTGGTATTGATTCATAAAGCGATATGCTCCTACGGCGTTTATCCCCTCTTAACATAATGCTAAATCAGAGTGATTATTTTGTGCTGCAAGCAGTTGTGAAATATACATTTATGCCTTCTTGTACATAGGGTTTATGGTCGAATCTCACATAAACATGTCACAGTTCAACCAAAAATAAAAGGAAATGATATTTTATTTAGAAAATGTAGCCCAGTTATAGGAGCATTAGGATTGATCGATTTATTCATGCATGCATTCTAACATTAATTTAATGACAATTAAGGACCCTCCCAGTTCCTCATTATTGTGAGCTGTCAGGATGTTTGTTTGAGCTTTTTTGTCATTTATTGTTTCTCAAATTTTAAATTGTAATTTTATACATACTATATATATATATATATACTGTATATAATATGCAGTACTGAAAAATTGGTAATTTGATACAGTAATGAGAATTGAGGTGAATTCTTAATTGTGATGAAAATAATGTCACAATCCTAAAAATAGGGTCATTCTTAAAATGTAAAATGTGTTTATTTCACTTTTTTTTCTGTTAGATGTACTTCGCAGATTTAGTGAGAAATGCTGTTCTCATGTGACCTTATTTTATTACAATTTGTATTAATAAATTACATTTATTTTGTGTATGTGTGTATGACTTGTATTCAGGAGTAGTATTAAACATGATGTAGCATTATGCAGGGTTACATGGATGTAGAATATTTAGTAGAGACAGTAACCATAGAAACAGGGCCTTCTCAGTTTTCCAGTTTTTTTCATTTCTCATAATATTCTTTATATATACATTTGCATAATTCTATTTTCAAAACTTCTGATTATAACTTTTCAAGCTCTGTTCATCACACTTGACCTAGCATTTATTCAGAACACCTTAGTAACCTCCTAGCAATGCCATACCTAGCAACCACTTAGAACATCTTCAGTCTATTTAAAATGTTCAAAGCATGAGAAATGTCCTTTTTTTTTAGTTTTCTGTATCAAGATGGTCAATTTAGGTCTGCTGTTGGACTATAATTTATTATTTGACGCTATTGTTCAAAATGTTTACTCTGAGCACAGTTTGAGGACAATTTCAGACTCAAGTCTAAGGAACATTTAAATCATTATAAACTTACACACACACACACACACACACACACACTGCATTGGCTGAAACAATCTGTGACAAAGCAAAGGTGCATCATCAGGCCAAGTGTAAAAACACAACCATCTACCGGGAGAGCGCTCCATCACTGTCAGCATCCTCTCTCTCCAGTGCTGTCTTCATAGTGCAAGAGCTGCTCGTCTCCCATCAATCACTGGGGAGTGGCTGATGGAGAAACGAGGAGGCTGGCCTGTGATGTTACCAGATACAGTGAGGCGACTCTTATTTATTTATTACAGAATTAACCAATCCTGTTTACTATCAAGGCAAATTATTTGCAATTGTTAATCTATATTTTATATACAGTAAGGTGGGGTAAGGTGACTTCTGCACCTTAATTTTTTTTTCTCCTGATGGCACAAAATCTCATCTCAGCACTTTTGATGAATGGCTGTGCTATTTTTAATTTTGTCATTTCATCTGAATATCAACATTTGTGAGATTTTGTCAGTTAAAACGGTTTTGATCTAATTCTGTGTCTCTGGAAAATAGTGATCTATGACACTGCAATATGTTCCACATCTCTTTTTGTGTGTTTATTTGTTAATGAGGGATCTGTGGACACAGTTATGTTTCCAGATTTGTGGAGTAAAAATTACAATTTTTATACTGAAGTAGTCCAAGTGGCATGTTGTTATTACTAGTGTTATTTAATTTTTTTTTTTTTTTTTCACTTATTGTTATTAATATTTCCATGAATTAGATTTCATTCACATACTTTCATTAAAACCTTTAGGTTAATTGAGTGAAAGCATTAAATTTGTATTCATAGTAAATATGGGCAGTTAAATATGTAAACATTCATATTCCTGTATATAATTCATAGTAATTCATTTTACCTTTCAGATGAATGTCTTTTGCTGGGATTTAACAGTAACAACAAGTCGCATGTTGTGACGTTATTTTATTTTTTTACTTATTGTAATTAATGGCGTTTTCATGTAATATTTCCATGAATTAGATGTACACTTTATTCACATCTTTACTTCTATTAAAACCTATAGGTTAATTAAGTGATCATTTTACATTTTTTACCTTTCAGATGAACCTTTCATCTGTTATTCAGTTGTTTAACTAAATGGTCAAAATAAAGTTATAAGAATAATTGATTAATAGTTGAAAAGCCATTTATACATGTTAATGTCATGAAAATTAGGTTACATTACATTGCAATTTTATTTTTATTTATTTTTTTGCTTCTGGGGATGAAACATAGTCATAGTCAAGAGATTCACCCTTTAACAAAAAAAGTATGCTGTCTGTAAATATTCAGTCTCTTGAATGTTCAATGGGAACAGTGATCGGTAGCGGATTATAAATGGTATCAGGTTTTTTGCAGATCTCTCCAATTTCACTCCAGTTGTTCTGTGACACTTCAGTGTGATATTACCTGCCAGAGCGTTTAAGAATGCAGCACAAGGCCAGAAGCAGATTCACGCTAAATAGCTGCACTCTTATGTTTTTCACAGCTCTTTGAATTTCAATTAATTCTAAAGCTCTTAATGGATCTGTCACTAGTGTTATAGTCAAAGGCAGAAGAACGTGCCTTTGACAGAAAAGAAACCAAACGCTATCTTGTGGCCAGCCAAGCTGGGGAGAAGTGCGGCTTTCGTTCAGTTTTCCACCCTCCTGTCCTCAATCTATTTCACAGCCTCATCTCAGAGTGACAGCAGAACGCTGAAATGAAGGTGTCTGATCGATTGCCTAGCAGAGACGCTCATGGTAAATAACAGCAGCTTAAAACACCACTGACAGGAACCTGTTTAAAAAGCTATTAGACTTGTTTCCAACTCTTTCTGAAATAATACAATAAAGAAGAGAATGCGTAATGAAATAAGAGCTCTGTAATCCAATTGCGCTGTAGATCCAATCGCATTTATAAAGTCAACGGAGGTTCAGTGGATTCACAGAGCCTTTCTCTCTCTGAACTCTCCTTTTAATCTCCCTGAGTGATTCCAGAACATTCTAGCGCACAATCCTCTGTGAGGAGGAACATGGTATTTTCTGACCCCTCCATCCCCTGCTGTCTCTGTATCCCGAGGGCTCAATATATCCTAATAGATGTTGTGCTTGCACTGAATTACAGGCAATATCACTGCAACTTTTCTTCATTTTGACCACCATTACAGCAGTTCTAACTGGGGTCTTTGGTTTTCCCTGATCAAATCAGATGCCTCGTCGGCCCCCGGCCACAGAGAACCGACTCTGACATACTTCAAGTAAACACGGCACGTTGTCAGAAACATCTAATATCCGTGTTCTTTAACTCCTTAAAAATCAGCACTGTGGTTGCAAACATTCAATTGAAAAGGTGTTTTAACATAAATGAAAACATATTCAGCTGGTTAACAGTTGAGCGAGAAATCTCAGACTTTGGTGACACTTTGAAATGCGCATTATTGCTGGATAATCACAGATAACTGTGAAAGTGAGAGCGGTACCTTATAAATGGCATTTTAAATGTTTTATCTTTTTGATGTTGGAGTACTATATTATGTGAGCAAAAAGGCTGTACATTTTTAAAATAGGCATGTATTCTGAAGAAACACATTTTGCAAGCAACAGATGAATTGAAAATACACAGCTGTATTGTCAGTGTTGAAAGATGCATTTTTCAACAAAGTGTAAATATGGCATTTACCAGTAGGGGCTTACTGGACCACGCCAACCTCAGACTGAAGGCAGAAGGTCTGGGAACCTTGGCCGCTTTGAATGGTCAAGGCCCATCCAAGAGGCCATATGACTGACAGGTAAAACAATCAATCACATTTCATTTTGTGCTGCATCATGTTTAGGGGCATGGAAATGTTCCCACAATAACAGACCGGCTTGTAAAACTGGACAAATTTTAAAGATTCTATGCTGCAAACTTTAAAGGTGCCATAGAATGCGTTGATACAATATTATAAATTGTTCTCTAATGTGTACATAGAAGGTATGTGGCTTAGGTAAGGGCAAAAATTCTATAGAAACGGTTTTACATGTCCATTTACAACCCTAGGATTTCTCCCTAGAATGAAATGGTCTGTTATTACCTTATTTGGAAGGGTCATGTCCCTTTAGTGGCTTGTGTTATTTTATTAGAACGCGTTATTTGCTTTCCGTGCTTTTCTGAATACAGACACCAACCCATCCCTACACTTCACATCCCCTGCACAGCCTGGAACATTACATTTATTTCCATGATCTGTCATTTTTGCTGTTGTCCTCGCTTGTTTCTTCACAATACCTGCAGAACTTCTGATGGTTCGGCTGGCGGCTGGCCTAGAACATGGGCGGGTATATGCAAATGATTGGAGCGTAACTATTAGTGATCCCGACTGTAACGTCACAGTCGGCGTTATGTTCTGATTCACCTATTTTTCAGAGGTCTTTTGCATTCACGAGATTTGCATAAGAAGGAGGAAACAATGGTGTTTGAGGTTCACGGTATGTAATTTCCATGAACAGAACTGTTATTATTCAACTATGCCAAGGTAAATACAGGTTTTTTTTTCTTCTCTTAAAGGGATAGTTCACCCAGAAATGAAAATTCTGTCATCATTTACTCACCCTAAAGTAGTTCCAAACCTATATGAATGTCTTTGTTCTGCTGAACACAAAGGGAGATATTCTGAAGAATGTGGGAAACAGAGCAGTTCTGGGGCACCATTGACTTCCATAGTATTTTTTTTTTCCTACTATGGAAGTCAATGGTGCCCCAAAACAGCCTGGTTACAAACTTTCTTCAAAATATTTTCCTTTGTGTTCGGCAGAACAAAGAAATTATTATTCTTAATTATAAATAATTATTCTGCCCCAGCATCCCGTCTTTAGTCTGGGACAGGCCAAAGAACCTCGTCAACATCACAGGCTATATTGGCCCTGGCCAGGCAGCGGGGGTAAAATCCTCTTGCATGTCTGATCCAACCCTGGCATGCATCAATTAAATATCTGACATTGCTTGTCTTCTTGCCCTTGCCCTTCCTCATTCTTTGCCATGTTGTCATACTCCTCATTCTCCTCCTCTTCCTCTTTCTCCTCCTCCTCTTCCTCTCCGTACTCCCTCTCCACCTCCTACTCTTCCTCTTCCTTCATTTCTTTCTCTATGCCCTACTCCCTCTCCTCCTCCTCTTCCTCTGTGGTGTCCTTGACCTCTTCCTTCATGTTTCTCTTGATCCATTGTTTCAAACCTGAATACAATTTTTCTCAGTCTCTTTGGTGCATTTCTCGAATCATCCTTACTGTAATATTTGCAAAGAAGTATGTGCATTTCTCAAAACAATTCGTATACAGCACCCCACAATGGATTTCCTGCAAAAGCCTGTAACTTACTCAAAATCTTTAGTTTATCTCTCAGAAGTAAGTATTTGTCAATGAACATATCAGTGCCATCAAAATGAAAAGTCCTTGTGTCATTGTTCACAAACAAGATGCTTATTCATGTTGTCAATATAACAGTGCACTCTGTTAGTATTATCTGATGTAAACTATGGGGACAGTTACTGTACTGAAATGCAGAAGGCTGCACTTCTTAAGTATGCCATATATCCATTTCAAAAGTACAAATTTATTTTATTTTATAATCAATGATGCTGATATCACTTAGCTGCGGCACAGGCTCAAAGAAAACTCCCGTTATAAGAAACTCCCATAATTTGGGAGATGGTGACATTTTTTGATGCAGTAAGATGGGTTTGGGTCATAATTGTCATCTCATACATATTGATGACTTCTCATGAGACCAGAGTAAACAGGCGTCATTGATGTGTAAATGTAGGCAGTCATATATTCGTGTGTGTGTGTGTGTGTTTTATGAACGATCAAACTAATCTTACTGTATGTTTTCATAGTGCAATGAACTAAATGAATTCCTCATGATGTGGCCCAACATTTCAACAGGAGTCACTTTCTCAAATAAGAGACCAAAAAGAGATATATGCTGTGTTCTGGCATTCCTAAGCAGATTGTCTCGGATTTAGAGTGCCACTGTAATGACTGTAATCTGCCATTGATTCGAAATATAAAACGGTCATAGTGATAGCCAATCTTCACCTCTTGCTTTGTCTCCATGCCGACTGAGAGCTCTCCAGACGTAATCTGCCAGCGCCTGCTTCTGAAAAATGCCCCAGTAGGGTCTCTGTAGGCCTCGCGTTGCACGGAATGTTGGAAATTGGTTTCTGTCCATTGGAAACTGAGCAATTTACGCTGCTTGGTCCTCTGCCCCTCTGAGAAATTGTACTAATTTCACGCCTTTCCTGAGTGAGTCAGTGTCTTTCCTCAACATGCATCAACATAACTGTTCTCCATTACACAAGCACTTAAAGAGACAAGATTCTGAATGTACGGGAGTAAATTAGAGGTGAGAAAGAAATAATAAGGCTCTTTGCCGCTCGGTCCCACAGCATTTCTCAACACGTCTCTGTGATCTTGATCCAATCTGCAGTGACTCTCACCTGGAGACACTCTTACTGGTCTCAGGGAGAACACCGAGATCATTTAAAAGAAACCTTCAGTAGCTGTCTGATGTGCTTAATGAAAGGAGGTTGAAATGGCACTATGTGCTGCTGGGTTATTTGCATTAGTAAGCTGCATGCTTCTGAAACATTTGAGGTCACATTTGATGAAATCAGAACATCTAAGAATCAACTAGCCCCCACCAATGACCCCTGTAAATGTTTTTAGCATTGAATACATTGATATTTGAGCACAAGTCCACACTTAAAAGTATAGTTCACCCAAAAACAAAATCGTCATCATTTGCTCACCTTCAAGTTGTTCTGTTGAATACAGAAGATGATATTTTGAAAGATTTTTTTTCGGCAAGATGCATTACATTGATCAAAAGTGACACTAAAGACTTTTAGTTATTATATTTCAAATAAATGTTGTTTGTGAACATTCTATATCTATTTATATAAAACATTAAGCAGCAACTGTTTTTAACATTATTAAGAAAATTTTCTTGAGCAGCAATCAGCATATTAGAATGATTTCTAAAGGATCACGTGCACTGTTGGGAAAGTTATTTTTAAAAGTAATGCATTACAATATTGCGTTACTCCATAAAAAAGTAACTAATTGCTTTACTTAGTTACTTTTTATGGAAAGTAATGCATTACATTACTTTTGCATCTCTTTTTGTCAGCCTCCAGCTGAAGGAAGTGCTGCTTCTGCACCTCACTCCCAATTTCTCTCAACATGGGACAGGAGTTACTTTACTATTTATTTGAAAAAGTAATCTAATTATTGCATTATCCCTCTGATCATGTGACACTACAGACTGTAATGATGCTGAAAATTCAGCTTTGATTCAGCTATATAAATAATTGTATTTTTGATCAAATAAATGCTGCTTTGGTGAGAATATTGTACTTTAAAAACATTTTAAAAAATCTCTCAGATCTGAAACTGAATACATTATTTTTTTGCAGTTATTTCTACCTATGCACTTGGCTTTTAGTTGACCTAAATTTAATATAACTTAGGTAATCTCTCTGGACTTCTGCAAGTTTTTCAAAGCCCTGAGAGACTGAGTGTGTCTCAGAGGGATATGATGATGGATAACCATCCATCAAAATGTAAATATTCATTACTCACCTGGCACAGAAGACTGTTACCATGACAGCACAGGAATGTGGGCTCTCCAAAAGCTAGTCTTGACAGCCTTGAAAGCCCACAAGTACTAATGCCAAATGAGAGATGTCAAGTGGGTACAGAATATTACACAAAGCCATCAGGTTGGCAGGGCAGATCCAGTGAAAGTTTGTGTAATGTGCATTCACCAACCTTGTTCAGCTGCAATGGCTCGTTTTTAACTTGAGATTCTTGCACACTAAAGCTGAAAGAAAGAAGCTTTTCATCAAAATGCTCTGCTAAATGATCAAAACCTGTGAACCTGAAGGCATTTATGCAAACCAGTTACTAAACATACCAATAGTCATGTCTCAAGGGCTCTTCCAATACTTTAGGTGGTTTTGCTGTGAAGCCCACCATTAATATTCTTTGAGCTAGCATAGGAAAAATTGTGTTTTTAATGATTACTCCTGACATTATCAACAAAGCTTCTTCTCATACAGTTTTATTTAACAAGGTTTGATTTAAAAAGAAACCAGGTTTTTTGATTTGCCAGTATTTTAGTTTCTTTGAAATATGTTTGGAGGTTTTTTGTTGACTTTGCTACTAAAAATTATTATATTTTGCTTTGTTTTCTGTCTGTGAAAATCAATATGTATTCATTTTGGATGAGCAGAAATTCTGATTAGAAAAGAATTTCTTCAGGTCTTAAAAACTCTTAACTCGACCTTCCACAAAAGGCTTTAAAAGGTGTTAAATTGTTAAGGAAAGTCTTACAGTAAGTCATAGCATTAAACATTACATGCACTGAAAAAAAATGAAAGAAACAAATGAAAACTTCCTTTCCCTTTTCTTGAATTAAACTGATTTTTCGGAGCCGACTGGCAAATATTTGTTCTTGTTTTAATCCTAAACCCTTCATGTAGATACATTTCTCATAAAACAAGACTTCTTATGTCATTTTATCTTGATTTAAGAATCTTTAGACATTTGCACTGGAAAACAAGGCTATTGTTTTATTGTTTTATGACATAGTCTTTTCACATAATGTTTTTTGGCTACTAGGCAAGTAGGCATACTTGGACGCAGGGAAAGGGTTTTCTTCTGTACTTTTGTATTCATGGAAATCATGTTTAAATATTTTAAGTTACTGTTTTCTCATTACTGCATTCACTGTAAAAAAAGAAAATGTTTTAAGAAGTTGTTTCAACTTAAAATAATTTGTTACCCCGCTGACTTAAAATATTTAATTTCAAGTCAACTTGAAATTTTAAGTTACTCAATGTTAATTTAAGGGACAACTGGAATATTTTAGTTGACTAAACTAAAATTGTGATCATTTATAGTGATTTATGGATATGGTAGGGTAGTCTGTAATTTTGTTTTAATATTTCTTGGTTTATTTTTTTCTGCTCTCAAATTTTCTTCTTGTTCTTAATTTGGTGTATTAATATTTTGTTTATATTTTCTTCCTGTCCTTAACATCAACCTGCCAAAAGGGACTACGGATGAAAATTAGCCAGTGTTGGCTAAATCTGGTGCATTTTACATATTGTATGTGTTATTAATGTGCATTGTCCCTGATTAAATAAATGAAAATGAAATGAAAATGAAATGAAATAATTTTAAGTCAGCGGGGTAACAAATTATTTTAAGTTGAAACAATTTATTTATTTATTTATTTTTTACAGTGTTGTGTGTGAGGTTTTGACATCAAACGAGTGTTAAACTTTGATTCAGACTGTTTTGTGTGACTTCCTATGAATAATTTGACCAGCTGTGGTTCTCTGTTCAGCATTTTGTCTTCCTCAAAGCTCCTTTAGACTCTTCAAATACAGAAACAAGACATTTAAAGTGACAAATGGAAAGCCAACTGCACACATGCAAAATCACAAGCGCATGGGGATATCCTGACTATGGTCTGAAAGAAAAAAGAGTGAGGAGATAAATGAAAGCGCTGTCAGATGAGACGAGTGTTGTTTGGTTGTGCTTCAGGGTTTACCACACAGAAGACAAACTAGTGTTATTATATAAGAACATACAACAAATCATATTTTGATAGATTATGTTTTTACTCATTTGTTATTGCATCACTTTAGCTGATTGAATATTTATGTATTTTTTCAAGCACTTTGAGACTTTGTGATTGTTATTGTTGCAAATATGAACACATTTTATGATGCTGAAACTCTAGGAGACACATTTCATCTTGCAATTGAGATATTACAGAGATCCAGTTTTTGATTTTATTTTTTCCTACAGGCTATTTTTGCTGTGTTTATGATGCAGATATCTGCTGTGATTATTGCATAAACACCTGCACAGGGACAAGTCTCTGATATCACTGTTTGACCACTGGCTCCTCATATTGATGAATATCTCTGTGCTCTGTCAGTCCTCCCAAATCAAAATAAGATCCAGCCAATAAGTTTAGCTTGGAGTCTTTAATTTGGAGAGGATTGAATCGGTCCTGGAGATTTCCATTCCTAGCATGTCTTGTAATCACACCATGAATTTGTTTAATGAAGTTTAGTGAAGCCCAGGTGAAAGTTTACAGGTTTTGATGTATAGACCAAGTGCTACTTCAGAACTAGTTTATATGTATGTTGGTTGCAGCAGCTGCCTTGAAAAGTAAGTGAATAAATTATAATGCAGAGGTCAATAATTAGCGAACTGGACAGAGAATCTGGACAGTAAATCATTTCTTATAAATTATTATCATTTCCCCCCCACACAGAATAATCTGTGGCACACAAGCTGTGTATGATTTAATTTGACTTTTTACTACTTTTAATGTCTTTTGTAGCCGCCAACCTGAAAACTTTCAGAGATCGAATGGATATGTATAGCCTGGACTGTTGGAACTTTATAACCCTGCACTTTAGAGAATTCTGGAATTACTTTAGTATATTACAGGACATTTTCTACATGTAAATGATTTCTAAAGAATGATTAAAGGTAATTAGGAAGCCTTCAGTAAAAAGCATTAATGATTGAGGTGCCTCTTAAAAGCAGGATCAATTGTGGAAATCACTTTCGGAAATGATAACAAATTAGCCATTACCAGCTTTTATACAATGTCTGAATAAAAAAAAAAGGAATATTAGCTTCCAAGAGGAGCTTTTAAAAGACAGATAATGAGGAATACAAGAATAAAAAATGAGATAATTCAGGGCTGCCAACAACCTGACCCAATTTTATCTAATAAGGAAATTAAAACCATTTTTTACAAAAGGACTGATTGCCTCATTTAAACATTATTTCATTATACAATAATGATACAAGGCAGATCTGAAGTGAATTAACTAGCTCTTAAATTCAGGACACACTAAAAGGTAGATGTTTATTGATTGTAATATTTTATAGCTGTCCTTCTTGGCCAAACAACCATTAGTTACTTTAGACAATGTACATTTTCTCTCTCTCTCTCTCTCTCTCTCTCTCTCTCTCTCACTCACTCGCTCTCTCTCTCTCTCTCTCTCTCTCTCTCTCTCACACACACACACATACTGTATGTATATAACTTTCCATAGACATAAACTTACCCCTAAACACAACACACAAAGAATATTACATGCATACATAAAGAAAGAAATAATTTTATAACATTAAGTAATAAATAAAATAGAATAAAATATAAAAAATAAAAAAACAAAAAATAAAAAATAAAAAATGAATTAAAATAAAATAAAATAAAATAAAATAGAAATTGATGGGTCTCATGGGAACCAAACAATTTCAAGTTTTACTGTCCTTGTGGGGACATTTGGTCTCCTTCACATAGGGTTTACCTGGACCACATTTACTTATAAATGGGGATGAGCTAATTATATTTTAAGACAATATATCCAATTTATATTATTTGTATAAAACCAGTTGGAGGAGTGATTGATTCAGCGGCTCACCTGAAAAAAATGATCACTTATTATGTTGCTGAATGAATCATTGTTTTTGAACCAAATGACTAAGTGAGGGATTCATAAATGTAGTAGTGATTCATAAATATAAAGTCTCATAAACATATTCTGCCAACTACTGGTGTAATGGATGGCTGTCTGAGTGCAGGAATGATTATCATTATTTCTGGTCTGTATATTTTAAAAGTAAAACAAATTTAGTCCTCTTTAGCAATAGCTCGTGTAGCTTCAGTTTTCCTGTTCACACAGCTCAGATCACTGCAGACTGACTCTCCCAAGAGCAAAGAACCCTGCTGTGATCTCTCAATGCGTCCTTATATTACAACAACGATTAAATGCCTTTTTTGTATTTCAAAGAACCGCACTCTAATGACATATTTTTAAAGAGAGGAGGCGTATTTTGAAATGTGTTCATGCAGACGCGGTGGATAATTAATTTCGACGAAGGTTTCACAGAGCACCTTTTCATCCTGGATCATTAGCGACTAAGTGCATTGTAAAAATTACAAGATGTCGTAATCTTTAACAAAGAAACGCAAAGACGGCCCTGCCATCTGTCCCCATGACCGTATAGGGACTACGCTAATGCATTAAAGCTCCGATTCGTATCGCTGTCGGTCGGGGATTAAAGCACTTCCTTAACTATTGCCTTCTGAACCGGGATGAAAGCAGCACGCGACGGTCGAGGCTGATTAATATTCTGTTTTCTTGGTGACTAAGAGGCTCCGAGAAACACAATCCCTCTTCCTGTAATTAATTAAATTGTGGGGAAAATGTGGGCCTAGCTAACCCTTCTTGTTGTCGAGTCTTGCTCTAGCTGTTTAATTCAGTGGAATTGAACAGTAAATACTAATATATGCTCAGCAAATTGGCCTGGGAGAGAGGAGATGAGGTCTGGGTTTGATTTAAAGTGATTGTGTCTGAGAGAGAGACCGTGTGTGTGCGCTCTCAGGGCTTGCTGTTCATTAGTAAGTTTTCAAAGGGAGAGAGCTAATTGTCGCCTGCCCTGAAACAAAACCGCCGTGGTCCCCCACACCCTTAATGAGTTTCTGTTTGTAATGAGACACTTACTGTGTTTGGAAACGGATTTTCCACAGTCCACAGATCAATAACGCACCCAACAAAAACTTCATCTCATCCGTTCGTTCGCTCTTCTGCTCTCCGGCTTTCACGCGTGGGCTCATAAAAACGTCTTGAACTCCAAACCCCGGCCATCTCTGCAGATCAAGCTATTACTTGAGTTTAACATATATTTTGTCAATGGTCACTTTAATTGTCAGCTTTAGAGTGGCCATAACAAAGTGTTGAGGGCAAATGTTTTTGAGCCCTTTTGCCGTGGAAAGATGTAACTGAACTAATGAGATGAAGAAAAGATTTTGTAGTTTCATGTTCATAGCTGGTTTATTAGAAGACTATTTAGAGGTGGGAAAATAAACTTTTTGTTAAATGTACACAAAAAATAAACAACTCATTTTTAATAGCTCTCAGCAGAGAAAAAAAAATGCTTTTTGACAGTTTATATCATGCAACAAGAAAGATCTAATATTTAGGTTTACATTCATGTTCGTTTTAAATAGTATTTAATACAGATACATCAATAAATATACATACATACACTAAAATTCAAAAGTTTGGGTCGGTAAGATTTTTGGTATCACTTTACAATAAGGTTCCATTAGTTAACTACATTAGTTAGCATGAATTAACGATGAAAAATACTTTTAAAGCAATTATTAATCTCAGTTCATAATTTCAACACCAATACATAATTATAATTCAAAGATTTATCTGCTAATATTAATTAATGGACCTGGGCTAACATGAACTTAGAATGAACAGTTATACTTTTATTATTTAAAGTTAAAGGATCACTCCACTCATTTTAACTCCCCTAGAGTTGAGTTTTACCGTTTTTGAATCCATTCAGCCGATCTCGGGTCTGACGGTAGCACTTTTAGCTTAGTTTAGCATAGATCATTGAATCGGATTAGACCATTAGCATCTCGCTCAAAAATGACCAAAGAGTTTCGATAATTTTCCTATTTAAAACTTGACTCTTCTGTAGTTACATCGTGTACTAAGACTGACGGAAAATGAAAAGTTGCGATTTTCTAGTCCGATATGGCTAGGAACTATACTCTCACGCCGGCGTAGTAATCAAGGAACTTTACTGCCGTACCATGGGTGCAGCAGGCGCAATGATATTACGCAGCGCCTGAAAGTAGTCCCCAGCTATATCATAACTAATTACCTAGCTGGGGACTACTTTCAGGTGCTGCGTAATATCAATAAACACTGTAACAAATGTATTGCTCATTGTTAGTTGATAAAGTTAATGCATTAATTAACTTTAATTAATGAACCTTATTGTAAAGTGTTACCAGATTTTATTTATTTAAAGAAATAAATAAACTTTTATTCAGCAAAGATGCACATTGATGAAAAGTGACATCTATTTCTTTTTCAAACAAATACTGTTAAACAGTTCTTTTAAATTAATAATAATATTGGTGGGCGTAAGAAAAGTCTTCACAGAACTTTGAATGCTGGTTTACATACAAATGCGTTAGTGCATAACAGACGTCATAAAGGGCAAAAAAATCTATTTCATTATATTATTTTTAAAAAGTGGGCTAAAAATTCCCTCTGTGTTAAAGAAAAATTCAGAAGGAGAAACATGCAGAAAATGTGAAAAATCATTGAGAATTTTTTGTTGATGTTACACACAGCAGAAAAAATAAATAAATAAAAGCTTCCATAGTACATATTGCATAGTAACATATTTAACAAACTTTTTTTTTGATGTACCATTAATGTGATTTAAAAGTACTCATTCTGTGATTTTGGTCATGCAAAGTAGCAAAATATGTTTGGAAAAATAATCCATTCATAAGATACATAAAGGAGTGTTGTGACAATTATCTGAGCAAAAGGCATAGTACTGAGATATACTTGAGAAGTTCTGATAAGTACCTAAACCTCTGTGAATTACGCTAAAGTGTGCTTGCAGACATGATACGATCTCCTTTCACCAACATAAATGTCATGCTTTCTGGCTCACTGACAGACAGAGATGCCGCTGCTCAGACGTTTTGCTCCAGAGGGACGGCAGAAACAGAGAGGCGGCCGCAGATGAATTCAAACCCTCTCTATGGTGGCGAGAGATGAGAGAGATTTCTGGGAAATGCTGCGTCTGGTCGGAGGGTCTCTTTTTGTGCAGTCGCTCTGATATCTCAACTGTGCGGTGCTGTCAATAAGATACAACTGTCTGGTTCTTTTATACAACAGCCGCCCTGAAGTGCTATTGTTTAGCAGTGGGGATTCACAAGATGCGTTTTATACACACTGACAGAGCTCACCTATAAACACACACACACCCAGCGGACATTATCCAGGACCGTCTCTGCTGGATGTTAACATCCATAATTGTCAAAACCATCATTGTTATCTCTAATGAGTGCTGTTGGACAGGTGTTAGTATGTCGTCTCTGGAGTCAAACGGTTAGACTGTGGAGAGAAATGCCACTATGGATGGATCACACACTCTGCAGGTCCTTTTATCATTTTCATGATTAAAGAATAAAATAAAATCTGAATCATACATATAACTTAAGCTTAAAAACATGCAAAAACACTATTTGACCTGTGTACTTTTATTTATGACTTGTATATATATTTCCAAAATTCATGAGGATCATGTGATCCTCAATTTACTGAATAATTTACATGTTATATATTCAAAGAGAAAACAGGTATATTAAATTGTAGTACTGTTTCACAATATTAGTTTTTACAGTATTTTTGATCAAATAAATGCAGCCTTGGTGAACTTGAGACTTCTTTCAAAACCGTTAAAAAAATCTTACCTACACCAAACTTTTAAATATTTTAACTTTTCCCAAAGAGTTTTAATATAACATGTGTTGTCAAGGCTTTACTGACCTTCCGGAGTCAGATGTTCTGTTTGACCAGAATAAGCTGCAAAATGAACCAGACATTGTTAGTCAGAAGTCTAACAATGAAAGACCACAGTTGCCACACATTTTATTCACCAGCATAATCGGAACTAAATCTTTTCAATTCTTTTTGAGGGTCAGAAAAAGGAAAAATTTAATTTAAAATTATTGCACTTGGCGGGTCATGATGCAATGCTGTGCTGAATGTGGCAGTGGTATATTTCCTGCAGTTTGGCTGCTTTCTCCTCTCCCAGAATTTGCTTTCACAGTGCAGCGGGCCTACAGATGCGTGCTGGGATCAGATGGAGTTGTTGGTTCTGTGTCGGCTGGTGAGCGTGCTGTAAGCCGGACTAATGCATTTGCAGATAGATGCTCTATTCTCTCTGGTGCTCATGCTGAGGCACATTTGGAGGGATAAAAAGGACAGGCGGCGCAGACAGATATGACTAATGCAGTGTGTTGATGCTGGAATGAAAGGTTTCTGAAAAACATGCTCCATAGGTTGTCTAGACGAGATCTTTTTTCCTTATTCTTCTGTGTGTTTTGCATTTTTCTCATTCTTTGCTTTAATAATGGCCTCTGAAAAGGCAGATGTTGTTTTTCTCCTTGTGTTAGCTTTAATGAGATTTGATATTGCATTTCTCTCTTACTGTGGATGTGAGTGTGATGTGTAGATGTACAAGTGCAGTATCTTATCTAATGATGGACTGGGCAGGTTTTTAAATTGGTCATTTCATGAGGAATAGATTTTTCCCTGATCTTTTGAGACAGAAGTGCTTGATTCTGATTTTCATACTGTAACTTTCAGAACTCAAGTTTTGAGTTTTTAATTTATTAGTTACATAATTAAGATTAATTATAGTAAAAAATGCTTTTTATTTCTCAGAACATTTTAATAATCTACACACTTAAACAAAGATTCTTTATTAGCATCTATGGTTCCATGAAGAACCTTTAACTCTTTACCCACCATTGATGGAATTTTCAGGTTTTCTGTGTTGTCAATGTTATACGATAGGAGGCGCTATAACACATCTTCTGAAAGAGTATTGAATCTCTGGATCAAAACACAGCGAAGAAGAAGCAGAAACAAGCAGTCGCATATATAAGCAGATGCCTACCTGGTCTCATGGCATAAACGTACCTGGGCGCACTTTTTAGCGAGACGCAAAATACGTACTAATAAGTACATATCACTGCAGTTTCCAAAAGAAACGAACACTAGAGGCAGTAAACTGACGCCTTTTATTCCTTTTCACAGAAATTTACAGAGTTTTGTTTAATAAAGCGTAATTTTCACACAATTACTTGAAGAATATCATGTTATGACTTTAAAACAATATTAATATGCTGGGAAATTTGAAAACTGATGCTTTTGAACGTTAGCATCGCACATATCCAGCTTCATATCTATGGGTTTTCATAGACGGTAGGTTTGTTCGGTAGCTCACAGCGTACAGAGATGTACTTGAAAGGTGAGGAGCTCTGGTTTGAATCCCGTGTAACTGACAACATTTTTATGTCAGTTTTGCATTTGTCAACACTATCGGGTAGGTTTAGGGTTGGGTTTGGTGTAGGGCATATTTCCAACACGATAGAGCATTCATTTTTAGCTACGGTCCCCGGATATTTGAATTCTGAACCGCTGCAATATGTACCTAAAGCAACGTAATAAAAACACAGCAATACGTACCTATATCAACGTAATTAAAAACGTGCCAGGGTTTACGTATTGAACCCGTGTTTTAGCGCCACTCAGTGGACATTTCTCTTTGAAACTGCGGCGAAATGTGCAGTAAGGTACGTAAAAACGGTCTCGCTAAAAAGTGCACCCAGGTACGTTTATGCTATGAGACCAGGTTGGCAGATACATATGCAAAATATTGTGATCATCTAGCATTAATCAGAATATAAATCAAAACTGTAACATTACCGAATGAAATGTCGACCCAGAAAGGAGTTTAGGACTGTGACGTTTTAGGGGTGTTGATGGAAAAAATTTACTCCATTTATGTTTTGATCATTGTTCTGAATCCGATCCGAACGTGAGTTTCTCAGCTTTTTATTGAAAATATTGCTTTTTTTTGTTAAACGTACACACATTCAAGTGCTGACATAAGAACAATTATAGTGGAAAAAGTTTCTTTACACTATTTAAATATATATATATATATATATATATATATTGTGCAATGCAAAGGTTCCATGGATGTTAAATGCCAATAAAGAACCTCTAATCACTCCTTTAAATGAGCTATGCATAACTGCCTAGTCAAGATATCATAGTGCACATGCTAATGGATTCAACATAATCAAATGCATGTGTGAAGTTCTGTCTGTCATAGATGGCTGGAGGGCCAGAATAGACAATAGACTAGTAACAGAGAAAAAAGCTTTTCTTATCAGAGCCCCTGAGCACTGATCCGTCTGGCCTCTCCTGCTGTTCTCATTAAACAGGGTCACTGGTTTCAACCTCTCTCTATGATTTTGACCTTCAGAGCTCTGACCCGACAGCTAACCACCCACCCAATTACACCGACCCTGCCGTTGCTGCCGACCGCACAGTCATACACAAACACGCATTTCAATTAGCAGCCTTATTCACGGCTGACCGTGCCAATCTCTCAGTTCACTCCAGATACAGACTCCGCTAATAACAAAACATCTTCAAAACAACAGAGGAATATTCAGGACACATTCAGAATTCATATAAGAAAAAATAAAAAGTTACTCGACCATTCAAAAGTTTAGAAAGAAATGAATACTTCTATTCAGCAAGAATGCGTTAAATTGATCAGAGTGACAGCAAAGACATTTATAATGTTACAAGATTCAAATTAGCACCAAAGTAGCATATTATAATGATTTCTGAAGGATCGTGACTCTGAAGACTGGAGTAATGACTGCTAGAAATTATGCTTTGCATCACAGGTTAAATTACACTTTAAAATAATTAGTTAATTAAATAATATTTTACAATATTACTGGTTTATTGTATTTGTTTCATCAAATAAATGCAGCCTTGGTGAGCATAAGAGATTTGTTTCGAAATTATTAAGAATCTTACCAACCACAAGCAAGACATATAAGTGAAAATCTCCATTTTCTCTCTGTTGAATCTTGCTGAGATACAGTTGATACTCATTTGTTATTTTTCTGTTCTATTCTCTTACAGCACACTGGGTACTGAACTATTAGTCAGAAAGTCTCATGATGCCACATTCTTGTGCAGATAAATTATCTAAAATTGAAATCATTAAGATGTGATTAACAAAACCGACCTGAGACAGACCTTTGGGAAAATGCATAAATCTCATTGGTTGCATAAATTATTATTGCAGTACTATCTGTAACAACAATCAACTAATGCTTAATTTAATCTTACTGCTGTCTAGGATATCCAATTAAATATCCAATATCAGCCAATATCAAATGATAAACCAAAAGCCAATAAATGGTAGATACACGTCAAATAAATATCGTTTTAAATGGAACAATGAACTTATAATATCATAATATACAGTAAGAAGAATTTATGTATTTGGATATAGCATTTTTATAATTAATATAAATTAATATAATTTTGAGATTTGCCAAAGATTACATTTAACAGTTTTTTTTTTTTTTTTTAAGTCTTATTTTAAAAAGGTATTTTTAAGATTTGATGGCAAAGGTGCTGCAGTCTAAAGACAAAAATAGTGGAAATTAGTATGCACAATTAAATATACAATATAATTATACAATATTGACCAGTACTGACTAAAAATTGCATTTAGGCATTCTAATGTACATTATTAAAAATAGACATTCAGATTTGCTAAACTCTACATTTAACAGTGTTTTTAAATTATTAGTGTTAAATTAATTTTTTACTTACCTGGAAAAAGGCTCGGTTGAAAAGTCTGTTAATAACTTTTGCCGTGGGTTTATCTAATCCTTCTTATTAATTTGGTAAACTAATTAAATTCATATTTATTTTAGGCGATTTGCCATATCTTTTGCTCTATTTGTTTGACTTCAATTTAATGCATGTTTATTTTATTTATTATCTCTACCTTTGATCATTCTTATTTGTCATGCCGCTCATGTGAGGGACTTTGTATGCCGCTGTTTGCTGGAAAGGTGCTGAATAAATAAAATGTGAGTTAAATTAGATTTCAGAGGT